>JAPYZA010004166.1:0-15141 GCA_030522685.1 Eupelmus azureus | reverse complement strand
CTACAATATTGAAAGAATATTAACACAATATTCCTACAATATTGAAAGAATATTAACACAATATTCCTACAATATTGAAAGAATAGTAACACAATATTTCTACTTGCTATAATATTGCTACAATATTAACACAATATTGTTACAATGTTGCTATAATATTGCTACAATATATAATAATACATTGCAATATCTTATCAGTATTTTAAAAATATTACTATAGATTTGTGTTATATTCTTCTATATAATATTGTTACAGTTATGTTGCTGTAGTATCTATAATATATTGCTGAGGCAAATAATTGATGCAATAATGGTACAATATTGATTTAGAACCTACATTTACTCCTGAAAGTTACAAAGATTAAAACCTAAATTTTAAACTTTTATAAAGATTAAAATGTAGGTTTTAAACTTTTTACTTCCAGCTTTCGCACGTTTGAGTTTAGAGTGTATAACTCAGCATATGAATTCTCGAGAATGTACTCATACTAAATATTCATACTTGCACATCGCACTACACTAGATATAACACACGCACACGGTCATAGACTTATTCAAAACTTAGACTAACTCACTCTGAACAAAGGAAGAGATAATCAACCCGCGGTCGACGAATCGAAGGAGGAAGCTCGAGCACAAGCGGATCGCATCGATACGTGGGCGCCCGACACAACCCACGCGATTTTCTTCTCGATATACGAGTACGCTGCACTTTTCGTTTTCGCGGTACTAAAAAGACTTTGAGCGCTCGCAATCGCGCGCAGCGATAGCGCCTATATAGCGGAAGAGGTCTGGTGAATGGATGTGCGAAGATATATATATGGGTTCTAAATTGAATCGTCGAGATGCGTATCGGACGGGTCGCTATTAAGACGCTGGTCTCAAGACGAGCTTGCTTATTAGATAATGGGACGCGGCTGTTCTTTGGAGAGGATGGATTAGGGGATTGAGATTCAATTGGTTAGATTGTGCTTTCATTATGAAATTTTTGGATTTTTGAAAAACTTTTTATGGTATGCGGTCATAGTTTTATTTGTAAAAAATAAAACTTCAATAGAAACCCCAATAGAAATAAGATGGGCCCTATAAGTAAATATTAACTGAGTTTCTTTTTAATTAATGTAATTATGGTAGTTACGTTAGGCCTCACTTACATAACCTACCGAAATATCTATACGATTAGGCCAAAACAATAAAATTTCCACTCTACCCTAATTACAACCACAACAATAACAAAGACTTATCGCCCTAATACCTCCTAGAAACAAAACGAAACCCGTAACACGGAAGCAATACCCGGGCAACAAACAGTCCGGCAAAGCCGCTAAGTCCCGGCCTCTCCCGACGGCTTAAAAACTTTACCATTAATATCACCCACTACACGACAATGACTAACGATCCGCGCTGTAATGACAAAACACAGCGTTGCGGCCGCCGCCGCGGGTGCGCTCGCAACCGCGCCGGCTTTCGCTTTTACCAACGTGTATAACACAATGCGCTCGCCCAGAACCGATCCCGTAATGACCTATCTGAAATGGTATGTCCACGCGCGCTGCCCAACTATATAATGCCGTATAACTAGGGCCGGAAGCCCGCGCGCGTTCGATCGCGACAATTATTATTATCGCCGCGCACGTGCGTTTACTGTAAGCTCTGCAGGCCGGTTCTGCATGGGTTAGGTAATTTCATTGTCGAGAATTTTTTATTTTTCGTTTTTTTTAATGGATACGCTGTATTACGCGCGTGTCGCGGCTACCGTAGGTATATGAACGCGTAGAATGTAGTTTGGTGGAGGGGTCGGCGAGAATGGAAATGGAATTGCGGGAGAGCTGTAGATTTTCCGGCAGTTTTTCGAAAGCCACAGCGCATGCGATAGCGTTCGTTATCGAAATAGAATATCGAGCGCCGCGGGACACGATAGTTTACCGAGTCGCGCTGTTATTTATTGTCCCGCACCAATCAGCGGCCTGTAAATAAAACGCAGCGCGCCGCGGCGCATAAATTGAAACGAACGAGCTTCCGCCGCGCTTAATCAAAACGAAAAACTCTAGAATCCACTGTCGCACGCAACGTCCGATGAAAATCTGCGAGCTACCTTTCACTAAACGTTCTCTCACCCATTCAACCCTTTCTCAAAGCCAAAAGTAGCTCGACCCTTCGACCTTATACCCACTCAGCGGACGACTCGCAGCTGTATAGTTCCGCACGCGATTCCCAGCCGCGCGCTGATAAGTCTAATTCCTCGGGCTGGCCGAGCTATCGGTCTGTGAAGGGCGAGGAGAGCCCGTGACCCAGCCAAGCCGGCACAGCGGAAGTATATAAGGAAGCTAGCTCGCGCCGAGAGCCAAGTTTGATCGATATAACGAGCGGCGCTCGTCGGAATGTAAAGTCGTGCACTCGCGCGCCCTTGAGGAGGCCAGCTCCGAGCGTGGACTAGCGATGGCTTCGACTACTTGCTCGGCCGCGTTCCGGCTCGTATGCTAATGGGCTGTGGCGTGCGCCGAAAATGAGACGGTTTACGAGCGGCTGGGGAGGAGGTTGTGGTAAGGTGGTGATTAGGTTTGTGAGGTGCGTTTTTTTCGGGTTTTGGAGAAGTATTAGGAGCGATTGGTTGGTTGGATACGTGATGAGAGGTTTCGATGGGGTAATGGTTTTCTTGTTAAAGGAGGAAAAATAGAGAGATAATATGACTATAATTAAATGTGAATATTGGAGTTCGATGTAATAGGTAGTATTACATTAATTCGATTTCATCATGTTTTACTACTGAATATGGAGGGGAAATTTGACTCTTTATAAGCGTTTATAGAATTATTTATTCAATTTTCTAAAGATCATTTGTAGAATGTACATGAAAATTATACATCCTGAAAAAATACAGCATTCAGTAATTATAGTATAATTTCCGTTTTCGCTAATGCTACACTACTACTGCATTATTTTCTTTAAAATACACCTGAAGATTAAATATAATGGATGGATTAAAAATAAAGTATTTTTCTGAAAATATTTATAACGGTTATTACGAGATTTTATACTTTTATACGCTGTAATTCAACAATTTTTAAAGATTTCATAATATTCAATTTCAATATTTTAAAACGCAACTCGCTACTCCTGCGCCATTATATTTGCATTCCAAATATATTTTATCCATCTTTAGTGAAATTGCAAATACAAGAGTGATTTATTTACCTTTTCGAATTCACAGCACGCCCCGGCGTTTTTCCAATTTGAGCTCAGGCAAAAGCAAAATGACTTTTCAAACTCCATATAACTCGAAATCAATTTAAACTATTAATGGCTTTTTCTCAGCGCGCGAGCTCCAACAGTGGCGAGCAGAAAAAAAAAGTAAAATAAAGAAGTTAATCGCTATAGCTTAAAATTCTTGGGCGCCAGGAACAAAAAAAAAATGGCACCGCGATAATCGTTCGCTTTTCTAAAATTAATACGCGATTAATGTCTTTGCGCCTTGCTTTAATTTATGCAGCTCTAAAGGGCACGTAATTACTTCCTTTCATACTTCTCGCCGCGCGACTTACGGCTAATTGAAAATACGCGTACATATCTCGGCTCACGATCGCGTATCTATATAGCAAACGAGCCACAATACGCGAAACTCTATAACCCTCCTCGAGACTCTTTCTTTAGTCCAAGTAATTAATGCCCTCCCAGCCGCGAACAAAGAAATATTCAGCGGAGCGCAGAGAGTTCGAAAAAAAAATCATCAAAGCAGACGCTGAACTTTTCCCTCCATTCTCCTCCCGTGCATTCGGTCAGCTCTGCAATTTTTCCCGGACCAGCAGCAACACAATGGCCGGCACTCTCCGAAAGAGGGAGAAAGTAAGGCGCGGAGCTGCCGCACGAGTGCAATTAGCGTAGCGCAAGAATCGACTCGATAAAGATCCTTCAGCGCCGGGTATTCATACATCCGTACGCGCAGCTCTCGATCCAGAAATGCGGCGATTTTCCATCATTCGACGAAAGACAATGCAGCTGCGTCCCTGCCGGCGGTGTGTATCGATCATTTCCCTTCGACGAGTGCGAGAGAGGAAGAGACAAAAACCGGAGTACAAGACAAAGAGGAAGGAAGGGAGGTAGAGGGGAACTGCCGTGAGGTAAGAGAAAGAGAGAAGAAGAAAATAGCGTTGCTCCGTAACAAAGGGAGCGACTCGCGAATATTTAAGGATACGGCTGGACTGCAGCAGCGAAGGATGGTTATAACGAATGGCTTATTTACGGGGAAGAAACTATGCGCGCGCTTTTCGATTTCTCGGAGATCCTGGCGGTTCTGTAGTTTTGTTGCGAGCATGAATAATGGCCGGGACTTTAGACGTTGAAAAACTGCGCCTGTGCGCGCAGGAATTTCGTTTGGTTAGTCGATTAAACGGAGAGTTTCATTGCGAAATTTTAATTTAATTTTTCGACTTTTAATAAAGAATGGAAAGGCACGGTTTGAGCGCGAATTTTTATTAAAACAACATATGCTTCATTGTTTGCGGTACAAAGAAACTCCCCGGGGTTCCGCGGCCCCATCCTCGGCTGCGTTTTTACTTGCGCGATTTACAGCCGTGACTAATCCAATTTTAAAAATATCGCTTCCTACGCTCCGACTTTTATGAAAGCCCTTCCCAGAATCCCGTAAAAATATATTAATCAAATTTTACGACGAATAATTTCGACTCGATGCACCGCGCGCTAAAAACTTGAAATAAGGAAAAAAGAACCCTTTTCCTTTCCCTTTTCATAATATATGAGTGCAAAAGAACAACAGTGTAGTATATAAAATTGATTATTTTACACGGAGAAAAGAAGGCCCGAGAAGTATAAGATAAAAGGCGGGAGAGAAAGAGAGACAGAGAGATATGCAAAAGCGGATAAGAGCGAGTATCCGCGCGGTCGCGTGGGCGACGACAGGTGAAGCGCAGGCAGGCCACCTCGTTTGGCGTGTGCGTATATAGATATATACATATATGGAGGAAGGGAAAGAAGCCGATCGCCAGTGACACGAGGCTGATGCAGGTCTTTGAAAAGACGGAGAGAAGAGGGACGAGGAGTAAAAAATGTAAGACGGGTCGAGAGTATGCGATGCGTAATAGGAAATTAAAAAGTTTACGAGGAAAATATATTATGTAAGGAATAAAGATGATGTATAGGTGATTTTCGGATACTGTTGGGATGAAATTGAATGTTTAACAAAACAAAGTTATTGTTTGCGCGTTTTTTCTTATCTTAAATAACTTGCTATTTTTAAGTATATATATCATCCTTGGATTCAATCGAGATGACAAGGAGAGCATCTCACGTCCAGGAAATGGATTTTAATGAAACTTTGGAGTAATATTATTATGTAAAAACAGAAAATTCACTTATTTTATCGTGTTGAGAAATGGACCTTTGTTTCCAAGATACACAATGTTCTTAATTAACTTTTTCCAACTATTTCTTCTAAACTTTTCAGTTACTCTAATAAATTACATCTTATTTGCAAGTAATTGCAACTGAAATTTGTAACATAATAATACATTTCTTACTATTCAATAATAATTTTCAAATATTTTAATAAAAATTAGTCCAATACAACTAAATTAAACTACGGTACATTCTATGAACAATATGCACTTTTATGCAATGCAAATTCTTTTATGCATCAAAAAGGGTGTACAATCACTTACATTATAAACTTATAATGAAGAATATTATATAAATATGTTGCAAACGTTAATTATAGTGATTAGCATTAGATTAAGTGACAAATTTATAAAAGGCTTATACAATAGAAAAATATGTGTAGTTTTTATACAAAGAAAAAGGGTGCTCCACTTATGAATTTTGATATTTATGATATATTTATGATAATTAAATTTTACAATAAATTTTCTTTTAATCTCCTTTTGAAATAATAATCAAAACAACTAACTATTTTTTGTTAAAAAAAAAGTTTCGGAATTTCAGGTACAAATCTCTAACACTCCGTCATTAGCATCTCATCACATACATCACAAGCCCATCATAAATTTCGCGGAACCAATTAAAAAGCCCGTCCAAAAGTAATGGATCGCCAATAAATACGCACCTCCAGCGAGCCACCCGCATCTGCAAAACGAAGAGTCGAAACATCAGCGGGGCTCGCTTCTCGCGTATTACGGCTTCTTCAACTGGCGCCCATCGGGGTGTGAATATCGCTCGAGATTGGAATCCTTTTAAGTGATTCAGGCGCGCCCGGCGCCGAATATTCTCCCAGGAAGTCTGCCAGACGAGACGTGTGCAAAATATATAGCTTCAGGTCGAGGTGATGAGGCCTCGGGATTATCGCAGCTGCTCCCGCGGCCGAGATACGAGACGGAGAAATTTCGATTTCGCGCGTTGGAAGAAATGTTATGCGCCGCCCGGGACACGTTTTGTTTTAGTTCTGGTTCCGAGCTGTCTGAGGTGTATATGCGAAGCGTGCGTGATGCAAACCAGTTTTTGAAAGTTACGTCGAGAGGATTTTAAGCGAGGTATTCGAGCTTTTGGGATGAGTGGTTTTCGTGCGCTCTTGAGGGTCTTTAATTTAAATATTGCACTAATTTTGTAATGTGAAATTGTTAATGAAACGCTGTTATTTGAATATGCAATAGAATGATTTCTATATTATATTTTTAATGAATTCAGCATCTTTATAAACAGTTTGGAATGAGTCATATAATGACTGTTTTTCAAACGATAATAAATATCACTGTCGAATATCGTTAAATCTTACGTGTATAGCTCAGAATTTTATATTCATCGATGATACGTTAAAGATGAAATTTCGAATAAACATGTTTTTCTTCAATATATATTTCTACATATTTGGTATCAATTCTTGAAGAAATTAAACCTTTTTCAACAATAAAATTTTATCTTTATAATTTATGTAATTACCTATGAATTTATTAGCTGAGAAAAATACTTTGCTAATAGACGAAAAACAATAAATAATCAATATATCATGATTTCATCTATGCCATTACAATGAGTCATATTGTTCTTTATTCAATGCTAAATCAGAATTTATTTGAGGAAAATAACGACTTATTGTACACATTGTTAGATACTCATCGGCGAATAATACGATAAATCAATTGTAGACTTTAATGATTTAATATCAAAGTTTTAATTGTACAGTAAAGAAAAGACTATATTGAACTATATTATATAGAACTATTACAATTGTGCTGTATGACTTCTTCGAAATTTTCTTTTTGTTCAATCGTATTGTATAAAACATCAAATGTAATTTGTAATAACTTAAGCTCAAAATACTTCATGATTCAGTGTTTAACATTTTACGATTATTAAAATTACTCTCGACGGAATCGTGCAGAAACTCATAAAAACTTAAAACACACCTAAACAAAACGCGACTTTCTTTCGTCATCTTGAGTTATCTCACAAAATGCCAAGGTCAACTATCGATCCCGTATGCATGCACCGTACTCTTAGCAAAATTCAGGTATATATCCGGTGAAATCATCCTTCGAAGAATAGAACTCTTTGCACCTCTAGCGTCAGCATATATCACGCTCTTTCCGTTCCAGGAAAAATAAAACTTTATTTTGAATCACACTGCCTTCCAAATTTCCGCAAATAACCAAAGCGGTCATAAAAAACCGAAAGTTTCCCGTTTCAATTAAACGCACTTGCTCTTAGTGACTAAATCCTTCCGCTCTAGTCTGATAAAAAAAGAGGGAAACTTACAGCTGGTATCTCGCTCGAGACAGACTTATATGCGAGGCAGCTGTTCCTCAGTACCGTCTTTATCGTCTGCCGGCCGTGAAACGCGTTATTGTCGCTAGGCGCGCATTGTCCTGTCCGATAAGGGCCTAGAGTCGACGTCAGACTCAACACATACGAGGCTGAGAGAAAGGGAAAAGGGAAGAAAGAGGGAGAGAGGGAGAGAGGGAGACAGAGGATTGGCCTGGAAGGCATTTCTCGCGCGCGTGAGAGAGCAAGAGTGTAAATTTATTGAGGGGAGAGATATAAATGGGTGCATTCATCGGGCGTGCGAGGTGATAAGGCCCGAAGCGATCCTAGTAATTTCAGCGAGGGGACAATGGGATGTTTGAGGGTGACGGGAAGAAATGAGTAAAGTGGAATTGTGGTTAATTGTGAAGATTATTATGGGATTGGACGATATGAGAGAAAATGTTGTTTGAAAATATTTATGCACATTTACTCAAGCTACAATTTATTGTTACGTTCTTATGTGATTATCTGGTTGATCTGAATCATTCTTCTATCTAGATATATTTACTTTCAAATCCTTTTAAAATAAAACTTACGTTCTTACGTCGGCAATAGTAATTAACATTTAACATAACTCGATATTAATGGTTTGTTTATATTGCTTACGATGTATAGCGTATAATTTATTCCACTGTATCTAACTCCCACATAACTACTGCATTAGAAAAGGCTGTTGATCAAACGATTCATTGAGCGTACAATAAATCACAAAATTCATTATACCATAACCATTGTAATCACAAAAATTCCCAAAGCAATTAAATTTTCGAAAAAACGAGACCTCGCAAAGCCAATCGAACCTCGACTCGGCTAGTCCAAAATCAGTAGTAACAGTCGGCTTACTCTTTCCTCGCCCTCTCCTGTAATACGCGCATAATTACAAGCCAGACTCTGCCCAACAAAGCTACCACAAAAAAGTCTGCTAACGAATCAGGGCTCGCGCACGACCAACAAAGAAACCTCCACCTCAGCGACGCTTTTAAATACCTTTACCTACCCACATGTAACAAACCCGCTGAATCTTCAATCCACGAAGGCTGTGTATCGGATATGCGAGACATTATTCTCGAGAGCGCGCAAGCGAGAGTCTCTCATCGGAGGCTCGGATCTAGTTTGTCCTTGGCAAAAGAGAAGAGCACGCGCAGAAATCGCTCTCCTCTCTCGCAGGGGGAAAAAAACGACAGAAACACATGCACGTACGAGAGAGAAAGAGGAAGGAAGAAGAGGACGGGGGGAATCTCGAGGGAGAGAGAGAAGGAGAAGAAGGATGCATGCGATTGCAGCAGAGAGCAGCGGCAGCACGGAGAACAAAGACAGAGAGCCAAGTCGCTCGCTTATGCCCGAGTGGGGGGGAGAGAGAGAGAGACAGCCGTGTGCGGCGAACAACTCAAGCACGTGGAGAGTAGTTGCGGCGACGAGTTTCTCGCTGCTCGTGCACCTCGCTCACTCTCTTGAGCAGTGTACGCGCGCTGGCCAGCAGCAGCGCACGTATACGCGCGCGACCGCTCGCCGATTTGCTTTGTATATATATATATATATTCGTGCGCGCGAGCGAAGCGAAGTGTAATCCTCGGCAAAGTGTTGCCGGTTGCAGTGTTGTGCATGTAAGGTATTATGGGCCGCGAGTGGGAAGTGTATTTTTGTTGATTTTTATAAGGGCTGTGAGTTGATTTGATAGCAGACAGGATGTTGCTTGAATTGTTTTATTTTGAAGGGGTTCGTGAGGATTCATGAATTTGTATCGTGTACTTTGGAAATTTTTTTTGTATTATATTGTTTTATGAATTTGCGAAACTTTGAGAATGGGAAATATTTATGTAATATTAAAACGATATTTCATGCATCGGTAATATTTATACGATATTGCTTTAATATTGTGTGAATATTGAGACAATATTGCATAAAGATTGAGACAATATCGTATACATACCAAGACAATATTATAAAAGTATTGAAACGATATTGTATAAATATTAAGACAATATTGTATAAATGTTGAGACAATATTGTTGAATTATTGAGGCAATATCGTATAAATATTAAAACAATATTCTATAAATATTGAGACAATATTGTACAAGTATTGAGGTAATATCGTATAAATATTAAAACAATATTCTATAAATATCAAGACAATATTGTATAAATATTGAGTCAATATTATATAAGTAATATGGTTTTTTCGAACGTAGTTGTGTAATAAAAAATGAAATATTAAATTTACGTTATAAAAATAATTTATTGTGCAAGATTCATTTATTATTTTATTGCCAGGATAATCTAATCTAAAATTTTAATAGAACAATAGCATATCTTAATCAATCACCTTATAACAGATGCGAGTATAATAACCCATTGTCAGTCCAATGCAGTTCATAAATAAAACAAACACGCAACCATTCCTGCTTTATATAAAAGTCATTCGCACCTCTTATATTCGGCATATCCAAACAACAGGTCTTTAGAAAGAAGCCAACTTTGTAAAATAAACAGTCAGGTGGGTCAACGAACCGAAGAGTAACGAACCTCGCTTTTGTAAAGGAACGTAAGAAAGGATAAAAAATGTGACACAGCGCGAGGCGTTGCGTGTGTATGTGTGTGCGTAAAGGGGGAAAACTCGCACAAAAAACGGAGTCATGGCTCCGTTTCGCAGCGTCTTCCTCTTGCTCCTCGTGCCGTTGTTTATAGCCGGCGCGCTCTGCGATGCGCCCACAGCCGGCCACCAGACTCATCAGGCGCACCAGCATCATGGATCCTCGCATCATCATAAGGTAATGAATTTGATTACCTTATTTTATGATTGTGGGTGTGTTTAAATTCTGATGGATGTTTTGTTAATGAAAGAATTATAAGTTAATGCTGATTTTTAAGTAAACTGTAATAAATGAATGTTTGAATTCTAGATTTTTATCGTTTACTCGTTCGAAAACTTGTCTTAATAAAAATATTTGATAAATGATCAAATCAATTTTATTTAACGAAAAATTATTAGTCAGTCAAAACTAGTTACAGTCGTGACTATGTAAACAACATTTGTATAAAAAATTTTATTAATAAATTAGCTACTAAAAATGTATGTATAGTCGCGTGACCATATATAATAAATTATTAACGTTTAAAGTTTTACGTTTCTGTAACTTTATTAAAAGTTTATTAAAGGAAAATTTCCGATTTTGATCCGAAGCAGAGATAATATAAGGATTCTCGATCCGATTCGAATATCATTTTGTATAACATTTTTTCCATTTTACTTTGTAAAACATACCGATTTCATATGCAATACCGATTTCCCGATCCGAATCGAGCCTTTTGTACGCGTCTACTTTCTGCACTAGGATTCTATCCTCAAATATGTACTAACAGGCACCAACAAAAGCACAAACTTCAAAAACACGAAAATCATTCAACAAAAAAACCTAACAACCGATCCATTTCAGAACCCAGGCGCGGTGAACTGGTCGCCCCGGCACAACGGCCATACAGCCCAGTACCCTCACAGCCGGCATCACAGCCACCATGACTACTCCCCATTGCTCCGGCGGGATTCGCGCAACCTCGGCCACCGGAGTCTCTCCCGCGCCTCGTCCACGGCAACGCCACCCGCTCCTCCCCTATCCACGACTCCTTATCCCAGCACCTCCACCTCCAGGAACTCCTTAAGGTCGCTGTATCAAAAGCGAGACGAGAGGCTGAGTGCGCTGTCGGTCGAGCCTAGTGCCAGCAGGAGCTCGTACAACGCGGTGGTTCATCATCAGAGGGAGGCTTTGGTGTCGCTGTTTCCGAGCGGAATAGCGACCACGACGCCGGCCACTGGTTACAGCAAGTATCAGCCAGGGTGAGTTTTGGGTTGAATTTGGTGGGGAGATGGATGGGTGAGTGCGGGGAGGTGATTTTAGAAATAGGGGTTGGATGTGTGATTCAGAGTTTCTGCAGTAAACTGATTTGAAATAAAAAATTTATTTCTTAATATACTGTAAAAATTTTGAAACAGTTTATCAAGAACGGGAAATTTCTGAATTGCTGGGTGCAACAGATAATTTTGTTCACAAATTAATTTTATAAACGGTGATATACGTCATTGTTTTGACTTGTTGGTAAGATGAGATATTTTATCTAAAAACCTGTTAAGTCAATTTTCCGCAACGATAACAATCACGTAATAGACTATTATCCTTGTAAGGATAATATATGAAAATAAACCCAGCTCAAGTTTTGAAATGAAACTTAAATTATAGCGTTGTTTCTTCAAGAAACCATTGTACAAAGTGAAAGTCTAAATTAATCTCTTGGATAACGTTATGTTTTCCTATAGCCAATTTAAAGTTTGACAAAAACCCATGAAATAAAGACTTGGATGAAAATAACGTAAAAAGTTCATGAGCGTTCCTGTTTTTTCTAACAAACTCTTCATAACCAACAAGCTAGATCCTCACACAACGATCACAGTAAATATTTATTAAACAAGCTCGCAGCGCTAATATTTATACTAGCCATAAACTCGCGCAAAAACTCCAGCCGGCAAATAATAATTGCACGTCGAACATACACCGCGAAAAATAAAATGAAATTTATTAGTTGATCAAACCGCGTGGCTCGGCAAATCTATTTACGCGCAAAAATCACCCAGGACGAGATACGCTAACGATCATTTCGACTTAATTTATGTTGAGAGCCCGGCTCATTTCTTAATCAACGTTTCAATTGAAAATATCCATCCGCGCGAGAGCGCGGCGCATTTAATGAAAACCGGTCTTCTGTAGCAGCGCGCGCGCGCCAGCGCCGGCCCGCAAATTTAATAATCGATTTTACTTTCATGAGGAGGCTGCATCGAGACGCAGCGGAACCTATATAATGGGAAAGAGCTTCGGCTTCTCTATTGAGGAGAGCGAATAAAGGGAAAAATCGACTAAAACTGGATGCACGCGTATACTTCGGCCGAGGATCATTTATCGGCTGGGCGCGATCGATTCGGCTGGAATTGCGTACTTGCGTTTCCGCTGAATGTGGGTTGTTGAGAGCTGGTCAGGCTGCATTTGCCGAGCTCGGATGTGGATTATTGGGTATTGGATTGATTGTGCTTTTTTCCTCAGTCGCTGCTCGGAGTTTTAGATGTTATTCTGATTTGTGCGTCGCTGACATTTTACAATGACCTGTTTTGAATACTGAGAAGAGCGTCTTGGTAGAAAGCAAGAAGTACTTGACATTAAAGATATACTGAAAGTGAGACTGAAATAGTACGTAAAACACAAGAATGCTATTTGAAAACTTTAAGCGAATTATTCGTTCTTCAAGATCAATAAAGTATTCGCGTTAGACTCAACAAGCCAGGATGAACCTCAAAACAGCATGACTCCAAAAATAATCTATACCAATCCAGCCTCTCAAATCTGACCTTCCAGTGCATTAAATCAACCCCCTATCCCCCTTTCGGGTACAAAATTTAATAGTGGAATCCAATAAAAATTTTGTTATATCCTAACTTGTTTCTAACAAGAACATAAACAATTAACACAAGTGTATTAATAATATATGACAAGCTAGATAGATCCTCATTATATCTCATTTAATTCTCTACCCAAAGTGTTTGTAATTAATTAATCCGTTCTAGACCGGGGCAGCAGCAGCCTTCCTACCGCTTGAGCCCAAGAAAACATGAAAAATCGCGAGCTCTCGCGTTACTATTTAGTCCGAATGCGCAATTCCGCTAGCCTCTGGCGATATCGGATTACTCTTCGGGATCGAGCGGTGAGCCTGCAGCCAAGTACAAGAGTGGCGCGTTTGATATAAAAACTCTCCATGAAACCTGTCTTTCGGCGCTCGTGCGCTGCATGAGCCTTTTCGACTGCGGACGGGTCACCGTCGTGTAATCGCTGATGAGTTCCAAAAATGGCAACTCAATTCAATCTAAATTATTTAATTTACTAGCCAAACTTTGAATTTGAAGAAGAAACGAATTTTTATACCAAGAATCAAGTTTTATTTCACCTTTTACATCTCGAGTTCTGTGCGCTCTGATAAAACAAGCATAATAAATAAACTCGAGCTGAACCGTACCATTTCCTTGACACCAGACCAATAAACGAAAAAAGACTCCCAAAAAAGTAATCTCTTTTTCCCTCCCTCTGATCCTCTAAAAAGACGACGGAAACGCACCCTCGCATTATCGCGCCGGCGTTAGGCGGCAGCTCTCGCATAATTTCGCATGGCTCGGAGGCTCGCCTCGATAAAGAATCTCACTGATCGCGCTCGATATATACGCGTAACTCTCTCTCTCTCGCACACAAACACACACANACACACACACACACACACACACACACACACACACACACACACACACACACACACACACACACACACACACACATACACACACACACACACACACACACAGATTCATATACAAACGTGTGCACACGCCAAGGCGCAACGATCCTCTGGGCGAGATCGTCGTTTAGATTCTCGGGCTTTTTTGCAGCATACGCGCCTGGAAACGAATCGACGGTTATAAATACTCGCTCGTATATGCTATTACGAAAGAGGGAATTCGCGCGCGCGCGCGCGGGCAGGACAATTTTGTCGCGCGTAATGCAATGGCATTAGCTAAAGTGCGCGGCGGCCTCCTCGGCTGTATTTACGTTATTAACCGTTATCTCCGATGGTTGTCTATAGAGACATAATTCTTGCAAGGAGGGGAAGTTCGAGAAATTTGAAGAATTGGAGCTAAGGAGGAGGGTTATGGTATATTTTAGACAGGGTGTATAATTGAGTTTGGTTTTGATTTATTGATTGTATATTTCTTACGTTGCGTCGTGTTATGTAGTGATTGTGTGCCTAATAGTTTTTAATAAGAGTGCGAGGGTTGTTATGTAAATATTATTAATCTATTGAGTTTTATAACTGTTTGATAGCCACATTTATGATGTTATAAATTGCATAGAGACGCTTAGACAGGTATGAAATTTTGTGGAAGTATTTTTTTATCTTATTTATCTTAATGATCTTATAAAATTATTCAAACAAAAATTATTATATTTATGACTTTTTATGGAGAATTAATTTTCACATATCTTGTATTTAATTAATTGATAATTAGAATGAAATATGATTTATATTTATACATTTAAAAAGATGTTTATATGCACGCTTATTAATACTTAAATAATATTTTTTTGACTGATACAAATTTATCTATTGTAATTTTTCTACCTCAGTATCCCAAACGTTTATGAATAAAGATTGAATAAATATTTTGAATATCGCGAATCACCACAGCAAAAGTTTATTGTTTTTCGTGCATCAAGAAATCCTAATTTTAAAAGTTTCATACAACTCGAACGAACGCGAAGATAAACGCCTCCGGTGCACGAA
>JAPYZA010004165.1:0-14602 GCA_030522685.1 Eupelmus azureus | reverse complement strand
AGAGAGAGAGAGGAGAGCCTTTTATCATCGGCGCGAATCGTGTGTGCGAGAGTAAGGAACACCTGACGTGTCCCGTCGTATATTTTCTCGACGATAGAATCAAACGCGCAGAGTCATACCAATTAAGAGGCGAAGGTGAGTAAGCCCCGAGAGCTGCTCTTTTTTTCGACTCGCCGACTATCGCGTGTGTGTGTGTGCCGCGGTGCGGCCGCATGTTTCAGATCTCGCCCGAGCCTTTTTCGATGGATGTCTGCTGGCTTATTAACGGTTCTACGAGTAGAAATGCCTGCGCCAAGCGAGCAAGCTCGACTGTAATCGACACTGGAGCTGTTCAATCTTATTTACCTTCTTATTCGTTTATTTTGAATTGTTGGATGTATGCGTTATCTGAAAGGGAAAATCTTTTTAATAAAAATCGCTCAATTGATCGCCACGAACGCAAAGTGCTTTATAAAGAAAAGAGAAATTCCTTTCTTTAAGGTAATTCATTTATATACACCTCTAACTTAACGCAGCTAATTCATTCTCAATTTATTAACGAAACCACAGGGAAAGAAATGTTTTAGAAAGCAATAAAACGTTTCTTGCATACGGAACAAAGCTCGACGCAGCAGCAAAGACGCGTAATTTCAATCTCCGAGCCAGCTGAATTATCGCCGGCAACGTTAATATATACCTCGCTGCAGCTAGCCGCGCGCGCACAAACTCGCATACGTATACACAGCCGCGCGCGGGCGGGTTCGGCGCGAACAGGAGCGAGAGAACCAGAAGTGATTCAGATGATTACATTTGCATCTGCTTAATTTGTGGATTTACAGTACGAAAGTTCATTTGTACCTTTCATTACGGGCCCGCGCTCACCGCTCCGCGATTTATCAGTGTATAAACTTGCTCTACGCGCCGCGCTATCGAGGTCAAATCCCAGCGCCCGAATCTGCTTTCTCTCAGCTTTTTCCATCTTTCCGCTCGCCGTTCCTCCTCATTTTTCCCCCGCGCCCACCCCCCGGGAATGCTAGTTTACCGCGATTCCGACTGTTTATGGGAATTCGCGCGCAGAAGAAAGAAAAGCTCGCGCTATCGCGATAGTTCGCAATCGGCGGCGGTTAGTTTCAATCGCGCGGGGATAGGGCGCCGAGAGATAAGGCCCTGCTGATTCGTCGATGGGGCTATCGATAGACGCGCCCTAAGCTGGCTCGGCCCTTCCTCTCCTCTACGTGCATCTCCCGCCAGTTTTCCCCACCCACTTACATAGGACTGGCCAATCCAATAGTCGGAAATTCTCGCTGGATCCTTCCGACATTCGATAAATATTCTAGGCGTCATTGTTAGAGATCATTTCCTTTGAATGGAGCTCGTTGGATATTGTGATTTAAGAGGGTGATTTCGCCTTGATAAGCAAAACTTTGTTGCACAATTTACGATTTATCGGTTTTTGTTGTATCGTATTTCTCTCTTCGATTGAAACATCAAGAAATTTTAGATTGACTTTACTTGCAGCCTTGGAGTATAATTTATTGCGTAGAAAATTGTAGTTTTTAAATGAATTGATTATATACAAGAAACAAGTTGCTTTGGTAATATAGTTGTCAGTGAACTTTTTTATTCAGTCATGAATCTTTTGAATTTACAATAACTGCAGGAACAAGTTAATTATATTTGCCTTGTATACAACACCGTAACGACTAAAAATTCGTTTCTTATCCCCGATAATTACAAGAAAAGTTGAAAAGCTACACGAACCGCAGGCATAAATACCCTCGGCGGCAATAAAATTGATAAAAAGCTTGTATCTAATAAACAAGGAAACACATCTCGGTGTCTTTCCCCCGACGTTTTCCCTCAAAGTAAATTCAGCTTCGGCGCTAAATTTACGAGCTATAACAGTACATTTCCTTCGACAGCGCGAAATATTGTATATTAGATACGGAATCGCGCAACACAAAAAGCGCGCGCGCGGCATTCCACTTGCGCTCGCGCGTGTAGAGAGAGAGAGAGAGAGAGAGCGCCGAGAAAAGAATGGAAAAAACGATTTTGAAACACGGAGAACATTCCCAGCGGCGTTACTCACGCGGGCTTTCAGCGCGCGAGGCCAAGAGCACGAGCGCGAGGGATACCCCTAATAAAGACATTAATATCGACGTCAGCCGGTGTATATCTAGATGTAGCCGAGCTAAGCGGGCAAGCAGAAAGCCCGAGAGAGAGAGAGAGAGAGAGAGAGAAGGAGCTAGGAAAAGGGCTAGCTCACGGCTCTCGCGGAATCACGTTTGGGAATAGATTAGACAGTCACGACTGAAAAAGAGAGAGCCTTGCTCAGCCAGCGTGGAGGAGATCATCAATATTTATAGCGGCGTGCTTTGCATGCACGCTAAGCACAGAGAGAACCGCCGCGAGAGCCGCAGCCGAGCCACTATAACAGTGACTTTTATAATGAATAATATATTCATTTAGATAGCGATCTATACCTGTCACGCCGCCAGTTCCTAGCGCCATTTTCCCTCGGCCGCTTAGGAAAAGCGATGCCCAAAATTTTAGACCGACATATGCTCAATCGCGATCGTTTCGCTATAGTCGCGCGGAACGGACATTTTACAAATGTCGCGCCTATTGTGTTTTGCGTTTTCAGAATGGGGAGAGCGAAAAGTCGAGCGCTTTTACATTGCTGATTTGCTGCTTGACTTGTGGTTATTGACTCGTGCCAAATAGCGAGAAACTTTTGCTGCGCGCTTTTGTTGTGGGGAGGAGAAAAAACGGGCTTTGATGGCGAATGTATGCCGCGCTGGTATATGTATTATGCAATGAAGTCCCGTTTGCACTGCGGATATTTCAAAAATACACACGCTTTCTAGACGATTTCTTTTTGTATGTTTTAAAAGTTGCCCCGATAAGTGGCAGCCCACATTTTAGGATATGCAAAATTTTTATGTTTGCAATCTTAAATGAAAAAATGTTACTTCTTCTTTTTGAACGAAAAATCGACCTTAGTAGAATTTCTATACTGATTGAGTCTACATTTCAACTGTAGGTAAATTCTAATTAAGCTCTAACTAAGTCCTTACACTTATTACTTGAATTTAATAAATAAATTGACTCTAGATATAAATACTGCGCAATATCCTTCATGGTCATAGTTAACTATCAGAAAAAGAATATTCTATATTATGTGCAAGAGCAGCAATCATATTGAAACTAATCTTTAATTCATTAATATTTATCAGTCGGGAAATTTCAATTAACTTTTTCCATTAAACTTAACTAATCGTCAATCTCCACGCAACGTCATCAGCTGTCTCATCGCAACCGATAGCCGAGTAAACATTTTCTCTCGGAAATCACCCTTAACGAAAACATTATCATTAAATCAGTATGGCATAAATACGAAAACCAGCTCCTCCGACCAACCAATTATTTAACGTACGAGAAAATTCGTCGGATGTACTCGTAATTGAAGCGGTCCGCCGCCATCGAGCGGCCATTGATCGAAGTGCAGCGCGCGTATGGGGGAGAGAAAAAAGGGCACGGCTCCGCAAATTAAATTTTTTCCGCCGCCCCCCGTAACACACTAGCCGCTGCCGATTTTCCCTCTCTCTCTCCTAACGGCAATAACTCACCGCCGCGTGCGCGTCTTTTCCCTCCCCTTCGCAGTCCGCTTCTAATTATATTCGGCGCGCGCGACCAACTTTCCACGGAAAACCGGGGAATTTTCTCTCTCCCCCTCTGGGGCACGAATTTTCCGCATCCCCCTCGATCGTCGGCGCTTCCTCGGATTCCTTTTTCGTTCAACGAAGAGAGCGCATCCGCAGAAAAAGGGCGCGCCGGTCCCAATTGTCCGGCGGCGCTGGCGGCGTCCTCCTTCTCAAAATGAACGACAGATGTTCGAGCGCAGGCGCCATCCACTGGGACGAGCTCTCTCTCACTGGGCCCAGGGCTGGACGCTTTCACCCCTCCTCGCTTTCTCTCGCTCCTTTTTTCCCAAAGAGACACGGCTTATCGGGTTACCTAGCCTCTTTCTTTCGGCAGCTGAGCGAGGGCCCGTCGCGTGCCGCTCTGGGTAATACGAACGGCCACATCCGCAGCTCGGCTGATTAGCCGGCAGTGCGGTTCTTCTCTTTCTCTCTCGCGCTCGCGGCCGGGCTGTAGCTTACAATTTGCCAATTTACCCAAAAAGTCGTAAAGTATCGGCTGTCGTCGCGCGCACGCGCTATCCTCTAATACAAAGAGGGGATGCAGAGCGCCAGTGTGCGCGTGTGCGCGTGCATGCCAATGTACTTTCATATCGGCGTGCCATATGTGTTCGCTCGCCGCTTCTCTCTCTATCTCTCTCTGATGCACTCTCATCCCTAATGGCCGGCGTTGTTCTCTCCTGCGCGCGCGGCGAGCTCTTTTGTCATTGGCTGTCTATTCATACACAAACACGAAGCGAGCGGGCGAGCGAGCGAGCGCGATTGCAATTCCGTAACCAAATTAATCTGTTCCTAGGCCATCAATAATCCGCGTTAATTTGCTGGCCGGCCGAGAGTCGCTGCTTTCAGCGAGCGAGCTCTCTCGAGTACTCGCTCATGCGAGAGCGGCTATAGATTGCGCGTACATCAACTTTCAGCGACGTTATTTTTTCCCGAGCGATTGCCAAGATTCGAGCGCGCGCGCGCGCCTGGAAAAAGTATGTGTATTCATAAATTCCGCGGCTTTTAATTTTATATGCATTCAGACGAGGCGGAAAGCGCAGGCGAAAAATAATTTATATGGTTATACAAAGCTTTAATTAAACACGGCCACTAATAATCATTTTTTAGCCGCCGCCGCCGCCGCCGCCGCTGCAATTTGTGGTAATGTTTTGCGCGCGAGCTCTCCATTAAAGCGTGAGAGTGAGTTTTATTAATTCATTAATACGATTACACTGGCAATCACGACTTCTTAATTGAACCTGCCATTTTCGTATCTACACAAGCAAGCCTGTAAAATAATCGCCCGGCCTGTCGCCATAAATCAAAACTCAAAATCTGAACTTCTCGAAATCGAACAAAAAGCACAAAAAAAGGCAATTATCGACCTTTTCTTATATAGGTATAGAGAAGCCCGTTTCCTCTCGGGCGCGGAAAAGGAGTGTTTGCTCAGGATGGCGCTCGCGTTATATAACAGTCAGCGGCTGAGAGCTCGGCTGGTGTGCCATCGATTACACAGCCAGCGCTCGTCGGGGTGAGTGCGCGGGCGCGCTCGTCGTCGTCTGCCTTATCTTTCCCTTACACGCACTCGGATGGGATCGAAATCCCGCAGCCGGCACTTCCAAATATTCCCTCTCTCGTACATCCCCGAAATTAATATCTGTTAGCTCAATATCATCTATCGTCAGCGCCTCTCGGCCTCTTATATATATACAGCTATATAGAGAAGTTTGCCCCCACTGTGGCTTCCTTCTTCTTCTCTCCTCGTTCTCGGGGACATTACCGGCGCGCGCGCGCGCAAATGTACAAAGGAACAAATTACTCTCGCGTGTACGCAGCTTTATTAGACGACGTGACTCGAATGCGCCGCGCAGCCGAGAGCTACCGTTTGCAACTTATGTATACGTGACTTTATTCGAGAGATTTTACTATCTCTTTGCCATCGGCGACGTGTTGTGTGCGCACGTCGTTACAAAATATTAGGAATTCGCTTGGCGCATTGAAGGAGCTTCTTCAGATTTATGGGCCGATCGTTTCTTTTTTTTCAAGCCTGAGAGCTGCTCTGGATGAAAACATTCGAATGATTTATCGATATTTCGCTACTCGTGATCGGAGATCGAATGGGAAATTTGAGAATATTACGTTTCTTTAGTTTAGTTTGAAAGGGAAGGAAATAAAATTTTACTGCATATCGTGTATCAATGAAATTATCAAATTTCAGAAGTCCAAAATGTGGGACATTACACTATTTCTGCTAATTAAAATACTTTACCCGCATAAATCAACGTAATAAATTGAAAAAAGAAAACCCCAAAGAACGCGATCGCCAAGCATTACTTCTTAAAATCCATTGCCGAAAATCATTAGATTGGCCCGCGCCACGAAAGCCACTCCTCATAATAATAGAAAAATGCAATCGTTGCGCTTAAAGCCCCCCGCTAAAATCCATAGACGGAATCGGTCGCGTGCCAAATGTGTAGTGCTCCCTGCAGTCCGCCATTACAGGATGGATGTCGTGCTGAGCGCTGCACTCTCGGGTGCGCATTCCGCTTTCAATTTTCCGAACGAGCTGCTGCCCGTCGTTATACGTCCCCGGCGTTTTTAATCCTTTGGCCAGCTCAGCGGCCCGCATCGCAATTTGTTTCGTCGGGCCGCGCTTCTGGCCGCGGATGAAATTCGATCGCAACGAGCTGCTTTTTTCGTATTCCGCTCGTCTCGGCCCTCTTTTTCTCCGTATACCGCCGAGATTACGCAGCTGCTCGGAGCAGGAGGACGAAGAAGATCCTTTGCAATTCATCAGGCCGCTGCCGAAGAAGCCGAAATTGTCGCGAGAGGAGGCGGAGGAGAGCCGAGTATAAGCTGCGCAGTGCCCCGTGGCTCGTTTATGCGGCCAAGCGTGCGTGTATTCGGCTCACGGATGATGCGCCCGACGACGAGGATGATGATCCGCCATCTCGGCGCAACTTGGGAGGTCCGCTCTTGATATCCCTCTCCTCCCTCGTCCCACCTCACCTGGCCGTCCGACCGTTTCTTCTCGTACACGCTTCTCTTTCTTCGGTCCTCTCTCTCTCTCCTCTCTCTTCCTCCTCTCTTTCATCATCCGTTCGCTTCGTCTCGCTCTTGCACGGGCTATTCTTCTTTCTCTTGCCCGGCGACGGGTGTACCAACCCCTGCACACGTGTGTACCTGTGTGTGTGTGTATCTCTCATCCTCGTCTCCTCCGAGAGCTGAGCGCGCGCACGATCTCTATACCTTTCTCTCTCCCCGGCGTCTTCCTCCGCTGGCAGGTAGTGTCTTTATCCTTTTCTCTCTCTCCCTCCTCCCTCTCCGTCGTCGTCGTTTTCTTGCGTTCACGGCGAGACATGCCCATGGGAGTTTCGAGTCCCGCAATCATATTTTTTGCATCGGGGGGGAGAGAGCCTCCCCCCTCACCTCCCCTCCTCCCTGCCTGCTCTCTCGACCGTATAGAAAATAACTGCAACGAAAGTTGCTTGAGCGCGCGCGCGCGGTCTCTTTCTCTCGCGAGAAAGAGAGAAAGAGAGAGCCGAGTAATGCGAAGCTCTCGAGAGATAATATCGAATACGTGATGGAAGCCAGATAAATAGACACGTCGTATAAAATTCTTCGCTCCTTCTCTCTCCCGCGTGGTATTCATTATGTGGCGGAGGGAACGAGAATGACGTGACTCTTTGCTCAGCAGAGGAGAGAGAGAGACCTCTTAAAGTTATTGCCCCGAACTCCGCGTCGTCTGTTATTTTCTACTGGAATAAACTTTTCGCGAATTAATTCTGCAAATACGCTATGCTCTTTTTATTACAAAGAGATCTTATCGGGATTATCTAGTAAAGGTTTTGTTTGATCAGCGCTCTTTGCGCACTTAATTTCCTTCTATGGACGCGCGCATTGTTGTCTCTTTTGCATGCACTAATGAAATAAAATTAAATGACAGCGTATGCTTCATTTGCGTGATTTCGAAATGCGTCATTAAGAAAAGGCTGTCTTGAATTTTTATAAAAGTCCACCGTAAAAAAGATTCGATTAAACATCGCTACAAGAATATCTAGAACACGCGTAGGTACTAAAACAATAATATGAGTTAAGATCGTAGTTGAGCAAACTACTCTTTGCCACTCGCGAATTCACAATCTGAAACTTGGCTCGTAATTATCACAGGAGTTAATTGCTTCCTCGATGTAACCGCTAAAACAACGCTCTAAAACCCACACGCCCACAGATCAAACACCATCATAAACACTCGCTCTCCATTGCGACTCGGTGTTTCCCTCTAGGAACAATCGCGCGAGCTCCGCACATTTTTATTTTCTCCCTACAACGCACACACACACACACACGCACACTGGCATCCTTCCCCCTTTTTAATACGTGCGACATGTCGAGCTCGTAAAAATCCTTCGATCGCCGTACAATGATCCGCCCTTGCGCGACTACACACACACGCATGCACACACACGTATACCAACTTTATAATTTATTTACTACCACAAATCGATCTCGAACAGAGCCAGAGAGCTAGCTAGCAGGGCTGCATGATAAAGAGCGCTCGTGTCCTTTTTGCGCGCACGTGCAGCGCGAGCGAGCGGCTCTCTCGAGTCGTGTTAACCGGGGCGGGGTATATACGCTCGTCGTCTCTTGCGGCGCTGCATCGATAAACGCGCGTCCCCGGTAATAACCGGCAATTTGCGAGGAGGACTTTTAGTTAGGCCGACTCTCTTTTCCTCTCCGCGGCGCGCGGCCCAGGTAATTGCGGGCATGACGGCGCGGCCGGCATTTTGCGGCCGCGCACTCCCCGACGTTGTTTGCGCGCACACCTTATTTACCGCCAGAGCCTGCGCGATAAACGCCGAGCGCCAATCGAAGCCCGAAATTAGGGCTAATAATTATTCGCGTCTGTAAAAACTTGATCGTTGTTATCCAGCGAGCTTTCAGCTCCCTCGGTGCGTTGTTTCTCCGGCCTTTTTTTCTTTTGCTTCGACCGCGCGCCGCTGGAATTCGCGCAGGCCGCGCGCGCGCTTGTCTCCTTTAATGAGCGATTGGCTTTTTTGCTTCTGGCCTTTTCGTTTTCGAGGACCAGACCGGTCGTGTTGTTTTCGAGTGACGTAGTCGCAGGCCGGCCTAATGGGCCCCGGGCTCCAGCTTTTGTTCGGAAAATTACGAAACTACGCAGACCGCTGCATTGTAATCTCGGCGTGCGATTAATAATATCTTTCGGATAAATGGATCGCGATGCGTGCAGCGAAGTACTTCCAGAGGCAAGAAGAAAGAGAGATAAATAAAAATTTTCTCCGCGCTTTACAGCCGCGCCGAAGTTAATTGGCCTTTTTGCGCCGTGAAAAAGCTCGCGGCAAAGGAATTCGCCGCTCGTTAAACTATTTGTATGACGCGAGCGCGCGCAGAGAGTCCGCTCATCACGGAGCGAGCGAAAAACCAAAGCTGAAAAAAAGCATAAACAATCCCCGGCTAGTCTAGACAGCGCTTAATAGCGCCAGGTTTCACCGGCGGCGGCGTCTGTTATGTCCGCGCGTCGTTAAACGCGCGTATGCAGCGTAATACGCGCGCCCCGGCGTTATATATACCCGTCGGTGCAAAACGGCAAAAAGACCGAGCGCGAAGCATAGCTCTCTCTGCCCTATCTAGATGTATGTACGGCTACGTCATACGCGCTGCACTTTGCGAGGGGAGGGAAAATGTAGTTCAGAGACGCGTGTAGCGGAAAAAGGCGCGTGTAAAGAAGTAGCGCGGTGAGAAGGAGGGAAAAGGGTGAGCGTGTAGCCTGAGAGAGTCGTTTATATAGCGACGAGCGGCCCTTTCGGCTGGGAACGCGAGATTCGCGAACTCGGAACGAGATCAAAGCTAGCGCGTTTTGTTCGCTCGCTGCGCGCGGCTGTTCTGCGTACGGGCTTGTACGGGCGGGCTCGACAACGATGGGTTAGGACAAGAGGGAGAGATATATATCCGCGATGAATTATTGATTTCGCGTGCGCTCGCGGACTCGCGACGTGCATTTGCATTGCTTTATTAAATGTAGATAGGCTTTTTCGTGTTGTTTGAATTTTTACAGATCTGGGGCTAATATGCTAGATTCAAGTATTTTGTATTGTTTTTTATGTCTTTTATGTTTCGTTGAGATTAGTTATTTTTTATTAAAATCAAAGGTTATTAAGAAAAATCGCAATCTAAGAATTAAGGTATTAATTTATATTTGATTGGAAAATAAAATAATTTTGTGCGGTGCAGGAAATTGAGATGTATTAAATATTAAACTCGATTCATATCGCAATGTATTCGACAAATAATAATTATAAACTTTTATTAGATTTTAAATTAAACTTAAATAAATGTGTAATGAAAGAACTAAAAAGTTTTATCTCCAATCGAAAGGCCGGGAATATCTTTATAAGGTGCAGCGCTAAATGTACTGGGCGTGGATAATATAATAACTACCTACTATGAGATCCTCTGCCCTATATATACACTACTGTTTCTTAAAAGATAAATCTTCGATGAGTCTTCCATACCTGGATCCTATATTAAAATACTTTAATAAAAACATACTGCCTCAAGGTTATATTATTTACGTAAAAATATATTTATCTTAAATTTTTACAAATACACTTTTATGCAATCAATACTTTTGTACATGAAGAAGTCTTTTTTGGAAAAATGACTAAACTTTCGTAAAAATTGCCAAAAATTTTTATATAGCGGTAAGCTTTTTAGAACTTGTACGAAAATTTTAGTAATTTTTTCCCAAATTTTTAGTAAAATTTATGATTTTTTTAGTAAAAATTCCTGAAAAATTTAGTAATTTTTTGTATTTTTACGGTCTGTTACCTCATTAGAAAAAGATTAGTAATTTTTCCAAAAAATTATTCTCATAATTGTATACTTTGACAATGCCACTCCATCAAAATTGCAATAGATTAGATTGATCTACATCAAGAATTATTTCAGAGTCATTTTATTTTAAAAAATGATATATAAAGTTATATTTTTGCAAAAAATTATATTACTCTCGAATTTGTAAAAATTAAATAAAAATAATTTACGTACATAAATTTAGAAAAAAGAAAATATTGAAGGTTGTATTCTTAAGTTGAAAATAAAAGTGAAAGTTAATAAATTATTTAAAAACATTTTTTGCATTTTTATAGAACAATGTTTTATTTTGGTATATTTTCTCTAGCATTAAAACTTACAATATAATACCTTCGATATTTGCCTATGTTTTTCCCCAACGAAGATGAGTATAGTTTTTGCAGCAATAAAACCCGCGCCTATCTAATCAAACCCGTAGAATTGATGGTGTGACATTATCGCGTACGCGATCCTCGCGAGGATCGATCAATCGAAATTCGGAAGCTAGGAAAAATACAATCGAATATAAATCCGGTCTTTATCGATCTAAAAACCCACAGCGAAAAATATCGCTCTAACGGAAAAATACGATTCTTTTTGCCGCTATATAATCTTGAATTTCGTTTCCCGCGGCTAGCTCAGCCGGAAAAGGTTACATAAAATCTCGCTTGAAAAAAGCTGGACTTCAATTATTTGAAATTATTCCCACGATGTATACCTTCGTTAATCAGGCTTTTTGATAATGCATCTCAGAAAAGCTCTAGAACAGAGCGAGAGTTCCCGAGAAGCAAAAGAGCAAAAGCAACTTCTTGCTTCGCCACGGGACAACTAATGAAGTGCATTAAAAATATAGAGCCTGGATCGTTAGAGAATTCTTCGAACGCCTTCAACGGTGTGTTTCAAAATGGCGTCGATGAAAAAAGGTCCACAAAGAAGTGAAGAGCCAGAGAGCGAGAGAGAGCGAGAGAAGAGAGGAAGAGAAAGAGAGGAGAGAGGGATGAGAGAGTGGAGGCGAGCTCGTCACGGCAGCCGGTCTACGGGGAGTAATTTTTATTTCTCTCGTTTTTCCTGCGTAAGTGCTCCGCGTCCACCTATTTCTCATAAATTTGAATGAATTTACATGAATTTGAATTTAATGCACCGCCATGCTTTATCGACGCAATTAAGCTTTTAAGCTCGCATTTGCATTAATCCAATGTTTACAATTACGGCGCGTAGACTTCGGAGTAGCTAACTTCTTTCTCGCTCTTCCTCTTGCTCTCGCTCTTCCTCCTTCTTTCCTACCTAACTCTTCCTCTCCTCTGCGGTTGTTGCTCGTTTTTTCTTCAATTAACTTACACCACTCTACAAATTCGTGTCTACTTTACTGCTACGTTAATTCATGCAACTATGTTGCTGGCTGCGCGCGATCTTTAATTCGGCTTAGCGCGATAAATAACTTTGAAAAAGATGTGTGCTGCGCTCTTTCGAGTCGAGACACTTTCCTTTCTTTTATTCTGCACTTAATGTCGATAAATTTCAAATTCTTCAAAGAAACTCGCTATTTTCTCCCGGGAATTAATCAATATATTGTGATATTAACTTTCTTCAAGATTCTTTTAGATAAACGACTACTTTCATTACTTTTTGAATATTTAAAAACTTGAAATAGTTGCTATTTATAGTTGCTTTAGCAATTCATAAGTTCGTAATTGGATTGAATAAACTTTATTATACGTTGGATGAAGTGACTTTAAATTAAATGGCTCTATTTGGAACAGAGCCAATTCCAACTTTTTCGAATTTTTCAAATAATGGAGAAGAAAACTAATGTTGCATTTGCACTTAAAATTATACAATGTATATTTAAATAACTGTAAAAAAAATAATTAGCATTTGAAATGACATTTCTATAGTTTTTATATTTCAATAAAATAACAGTAAATTTGCATAAGTATGCAATAGTAGATAAATTTATTAGACGCTCTACTTAGTCTTCAAAAATTTGCAAAAATCAATAGAAACATTGAAAAATATTTAGTCTCAAAATCAGAAAGAAGCACTAATGATTCGAAATATCGTAAGGAAGTCATCGAATTTACGTATAAGCATATTTTTCTCGAGAGCGTGCAAAAAGCAGTGAAAAAAGATAAGCGAGTAAAAAGGAAGCCTCAGAAAAGATGCGCGCCCAAGGCTCGTGTGGGGAAAAATAATAAGGTGCTCGCACGCGGATATCTATGCCACGATCGTCGAAGGTCAGCCCCATAGCTACCTCTCCGTCTCTCCTCCAACCGTGCGCGCATGTAACACACGGGGGCGGAGGGGTCAAGAGGCCCTCTTTCTTTCTCGAGTCTACCTCTTGCTTTAGTCTTGCGCTCTTTACACTTGGCAAAGCTCCCGTCAATAACCCCGCCATTAAACCGCTCTCGCTCGTCGATGTTATGTATCGGCTTAATTAAACTTCACTCGATCTTCCGGCGTAATTGGCCTCCCTCTTCTATCTGCCTATCCTTTTTCCTCATCCTCCTCCTCCTCTTCCCTCTTTCGTCGAGGGCCCCGCCGCCAGATAAACAGCGAGTCCCCTCTCTGTACACTCTACATTGCGCGCGAGATAGTTTCTTGCTGCTGTTGCGGGGATCGCTGATAAGGGAACGAGGCTTTGGCGAGGAAAAAAGAGGAGGGAGCAAGGAACGCGGTTGCACGAACGTGCGATCGATCGATAGATCGATTTACGCCTATTAACGAGCCGCCGCCGCTGCGTATATTATATATACGCTGGGACCAAGCCTATACGGTATACACACGCAAGAATAGAAATGTTATCGCGAATTTATGCGCGACATCGCTATTCATTCGATTATATAGCGGGCCTTCCATGCGCGCATCCATCCGAGGAGGCACGCCGCCAGATTCTCTATCTTCGTCTCCGAGTCGCGCGAGACTCGAGAGGGTATATATATGTATAGGGGATATATAACGACACCGCTCTTCTACCCCGCGGTGTGTGCACATGTTAAGATCGGGCCGCGTCGTGAGCGCGCCTCGGCCGACGAGTCGTGTAAAAAGGCAATGAGCTTCGGTGGGTGGTCGATCATCAGTATTACTACTAGTTAATTTACGTCCGAGCGGGCTTACGTACGTGAATCACTGCACGACGTCGACTTTTTTTTTCGACGAGGTGCTCTTATACATGATAATTTTGCCGGCGATATTTTTAGTCTGGATTTACGAACTGCTGCGCGCGCTTCTTTGCGAGCTGTTGTATAGCGCTGTCTGACAAAAATCGTATCTCTTCTCCTAATAAGTTTTTTATGACTTTGATGAAAATTACGGTGGGCCCGAATGAAAAATTAATTAGTTAGGTATAAACATTCAAATTTTGTTATGCCCTGACTTGACTCTAATTAGTATATACTATCTAGCTTTTTATCAAAGCAAGTAAAATGTGTATCATAAATATTCATAATAAATTAGTAAAAAGGGCAAACGCCCAAATAAATAAGAAATAAAAAAGATAAAGGGCAAACGCCCAAATAAATAAGAAATAAAAAAGATAAACAAAAAACTTAAATATTACTAAACAGAAGTAAACCGGCTGCTCATATTAGCGGCGTGAACATTTCAATTGCTCACGCAATAATTCCTACGTATGCAAAGCTCGCGAAAACAGAGCCGCGTTGATAGCTTCATTGCAGCTCGTAGAAACAGTCCCGCACGCGGCGGAGCCCGTTGTATCACTCGGTTCGGGTCAATAGCACGGAACCAGAAAGCTACAAGCGTGAAAGAGAAGGCCAACTCTATCCCTCTCTCTCTCTCTCCCTGCGCAGCACACGGCAAGACAGAAAGCCTCTCGTGTGCTCTTAGCGAGGGAGAGGGGGGAGAAATCGCATGAAAACTCGCAGTGTAGGTACCGCCCTCCGCGGTAATTAAAGTAGCGAGTCCGCTCTCGCAGCTTGTATAGTTATATATACATATCCCGGCTGCACTAGCCAGCCTGCAGCCGGCTCGGGGCGACGTTCGATCGAATCCTTTAAAGTACACTATATACGGCTGCGCGAATCCGCGCGCGGCGGCGGCGGCGGCGGCGG
>JAPYZA010004164.1:0-28904 GCA_030522685.1 Eupelmus azureus | reverse complement strand
ATATCACAAGTAAAAGCTTGCAAACTAAAGAATTTATAAACTGCGCAAAACTGAATTTCTCGCTCGCTTATATTAAAAAAATACAATTCCCCGTCGCATCCGTACTATCCATACAACATAACCAGCACCGCGCCAATATCTATTCAAACCACACGTTTTGACTAAAATATTCCATGACTTTCAATACGCGCCGCTATTCAAATAATTGAATAGTTTAATCAGAGAGCCGGCAATTCGGCCGCAGTTGCGTTTGTTCAACATCATTAACCGCATAGTTAGTAAATTCCTTACAAAATAGAGAACGCGGCCCGCGATTCCCCCGGAAAACAAATCCGTCTAATTTAATCCGAAATCGCGCGGCATCAACTCCACAACTCTCAAGTTTACGTATACACCCACACAAAACAGCCTCGCGCATTCTCAGAGCTCTCTCTCTCGTCGCAGTATACGACTTCACTTATCGCCCAACATTCGCGCGCGCGGCAATGACTAAATTAATTATTCTCCCGGAGCCGCGCGCGCAGCAGCCTAATCACATGCAAGTTATTGCAGGCGCGCACAATAACGCACGCAGCCGAAATGCAACTCATCGCGGAAATCCCGGCGAATGTACGTGACAGCCGGGGATTATATACAGGGAAAGGTGAGAGGCGGGGAGAAAGACGATACGTGTATTCACGTAATCTGCATAAGCTTCGCCTTTCTCTCTTATGGTTTTCGAACTTATTGCTGGGTCGCGTGCGAGAGAGGGTATGTATTTATATATGCGTGTGGGTGGGGGTATAGGTGAGCTGGGGTAGTTGGCCCTGATTGGTCCGATATAATGAGGGCCGTCGATTCGAGTGATATCGCCAGCGACTGGGGCTTTTTAACATTCGGCGCATCGGAGCCGCGCGTCAGGCCATTAGCTAATGAATGAGGTATGGTAATGAGGGCTGAGTATTGAGGAAAAGTCGCGCGGCTGTTGCTGGGAAAAAGAATGGAATTGGAATAGGTCGATTTGCTTTCTGGAAAGTGTTGGAGAGGGCTACTTTGTTTCTTTGTTGAACATTTTTCTTGTGGATTGAAGTGTTTAAAATAAAGATGGAGATTAGATAATTTAGAAGTTTAATAAACGGAGTTTTTAAAAGTGAGGATTTGTTAGTGTGGAGGTAAAGTTGCATGTAGAAATTATGTTATTACTAATCAACTTTTGGTTTCTATATGGCTTCTACAAGGTGATTTGCATAGGAATTCTAGATTGAATAGAAATTTTCATTTTATATTCATTTATCACGGGATGAGAATTTTAAGTATTTTGCAGTTCTAATGAAAGACAATTTTTCTAAGTAAAAAAAATGTATAAGAGTATATAAATTTTTTATAAATTTTTTACACTTTAAAGATTCGATAATAATTAATATTATTGAAATAGATGCCAACCTTTGCTAGTTAATTAATACTTTTAAAAAACGAAATCATAATATAGTGTTACTTTAAAAAAAGAAAAATACTCAATAAAGAATTTAATTATTTTTATATCTAAAAATCTCATGTAAAAGTATTTAATAATATTTAGAGCAAGCGAGACTAACTGACTGACCGCTTTACTACTTTTTGCTCTGAAACTCGATTTAAACTCAATACTGTAGCTAGATTGTAATTTCAGATATAATAATCAATTGTTTCAAAGATATTTCAAATAAACGCGAGAAATTCGAGCTAGTTCTGAAAGTTTTTACGTAGAAATAATAAAGTTGCCAGTAGTCGAACTCTTTTCAAATCAGCAATCTTCGGATATGCCTTTAGGACATCTTAATTAAAAGTTGCAGAACTGATACAAGATTACTGGGTCCACTTTGATACCTGACGCATATTAATTATTATAACACTAAAGTTAAGGAGGTATACCCTTTTATGTAGTTATCATTTAATGTAATTGAATTACAGCGCAACTAAAAGCGCTTGATTGTTTTTTCTTATAAATCTACATAAAGGATGAAGAAAGCAACATTTTTTGGTATTTTTTAAAGTTGATTACAAGTATTACATTCTATAACTTGATTCAGAGCCAAAGTATTTTAAAGAGATTAATATAAAGTCTGACTTTTTCGTACGCGCCTGATTCATGCGGAATCGAACTACTTGACATCATAAAATCTGATTGGTCACTCAGAAGCAAAAATGGTCAACTAAATCAAGAATAGTTTGCCTTCACTTTTATAATTACCTATGCTTTTTTTTACGGTAGGAGAATCGTCAATAATAGCGATAATTATGTAAAATAAGTAAATAAAAAAGCCGTCTCTTCTGTGGATAAGCATAGAAGATACAGCTTTTCATTTGGAGTAGTCGAATTGCAGTATGAATATTGTTGAATAAATTTTGCGAAATTGCATTTAATTTTGTTTTAACGAGGGATTATTCCAGATTTTAATTAACGTTTCTAATGGATTTATTCAACTGCATAAATTAAGACTGATTGTTGTTTATTATTTTAAGTGAGAATAACAGAAGTTCATTATATCAGTAATAATAAATACAAAAATCGCAATGTTTTTTTTATAAACTACATTGTAATATATAGATATTTATTGCTAGAGGGCATGGCGATATTTTTCAATCATTTTATCAAATATTTCTTTTAAAATCTGCAAAATAAATCATGGCACAACATTTTTTGAGAATTAAAACCGTTTTGACTGTATGTATACGTACGATATAATTTTACTTTTACCTACCTGCTGTAAATAAAGAAGGATAATCCAAAACTTTTCTGATATGGCTCAAGGAAAATGGCAACAATTGTAGTTGACAAAGTTTATTCTTTACTAAAAGAAGTTAGATAATTTAAATTACGCATTGTCTATTTTACTTACAAATTCAAATGTCTCTTATAATTTTAGTCTTTAAGAAACAACTCGCACAATTTCCCCTGAGCGATTTTCATAAAATTATTTTAAAAGACCTAAATGCAGAGAAAAGTTTTGACATCATAGGATTCTGAATTAGCGCAGTTTCATAAAATCATAATTACGAACAATGATGTAGTTAGAGTTTAAACTTCTATAAATATAAGCTTCATCAAATTTATGAATAACTGAACTTACCATTTTAACTTCTATACTTGTCTTAATTTCTAAACATATTTAATAAATATTTGACCTTAACTATATTACTTAGAAATGATGCACATTCCATAATTTTGTAATCAAATTGACAATAGAAAACAGTAATAGTAAAAAGAGTCTTCGAACATAAAATATCTAGTCTATTTCGACCAGCAACAAATAAAATGGCCGTCTCAATTAGTTTAGAAATATTATGGGCTACTATACACTGTAAAGATATAATAACGTAAATAAAAGGGACGTCTGGACTCTATACTGATGAGCCCAAGCAGATGTATCTGGGCGAAACAGGTTCAATTAAAAATATTTGTGAATCCTTTTTCTTGTTAGTGAAAATCAATAAATTTAACTCTCAAACTCATGATATTCTAACTTTCTGTCTTTTTTACAATCTAAATTCATAGAAACTTTGAAACTAGTTTTAACTCACAAAGACAACTTAGGTCAGAGCTATAGCTTTCAAAGCAAATAATTTGTTGATAATTTTAACCTTCTATGAAACATCACCCTAGATTTAGTAGTTCAAAATACATCTAATAAAAGTATGTGTAGAAGGAAAATAAAATAGCTATGACATTTACTGATGCACATTAGTCTAATAAATATGCATACATTCAATTACACATTCAATTAAACATGTAACACGAATATTTATTTTTGCATGAAAAATTCTTTTAGTTCCGGCTTATAGATTTTAGAAAAATTGCAGACATTTATTTTTGTTTCATTGATCTGACAATTATTTGCGAAGATACAAACGTTTATAGTCCGTATAACGTCACATTTGTTTTTTGCAATCGACCTTTTATCTATTGTTGAGCATTTATGTAGCGAACAAATGTTGAGTCTCGCGAATTTTTATAACCGCTATAGCTTTGTTATTGATTGTCAAGTCGAAAAAAGAAAAAATAGTTGACGGAAGTATTATCAAAAATATTGTGGATCGAATAAAAACAAAAAATAGAAGATTAAAATCTAAACCGTTCTTAAAATAACCCGCGAATATCTGCACTTTTAAATGAAAGGTTTACAATAATACTGAAGAACTATAAAGGAATGAATTCCATCAAAACGTACTTTTATCTTGACACATTTTAAAATGACATTGCGCTTAAGTTACTTTTTTTACGATTACGATATGAGAAGCTGCAGATTTTAGTATCTAGAAACTAAAAATTTTTTGTCTCTGACAAAAAGCTTTCTATTTCGAAAGTATGAAAAGTTTAAAAGTGTAAAAGATTTGAGCAACATACTACGTATAGTATTGAAATGGATTTAAAAATTAAAAGCTCGTAGCTGAAACACAATAAATAAAAAGAATAAAGTACAATATATTTTTTTAATCAATAAGAGTATTGAAAACGTAAAACTATTTTATATGAAAGAACTTTACATAAAACATTGTTTAAAAACTTTTATTCATGAGAAACATTATGCCTTTTTCAATACATTAGCAAAAGAACTCAATTAAGTTTATTTAAAAGTTCTTTTTCCTAACTTGCAGATCTTCTTTTTGTAAAATAAAGAAGCATAATAATATCAACATGACAGATCGAATTTAATATAAAAAAATATAAACAGCTTGCTTGAAAAAAGCATTACCTTAATTTCCTTCTCGTTTAATATATCCTCTGTTTACACTCATATTAAAAGTTATCCAAAAATTTTTGTATACTTTCCAATAGTCAATCACAAATCTCATGAATAATAATCGTAAATCCCTTACCAACTCCTACCACAACCAGTCCCAAACATCCATATTCCACCCCTCAAAGCGCACAACACACATCTCAACCGTCACCCAAACCCGCAACGATTAACATTACCTTCCGCAACATCAGCACGTATCCGCGAACGAATTGCCGCGGCCAAATCCGTGCCGTCTCCCAAAAGCGAGAACACAAACGCCGTCGGCGAGGTACGAGAAAAAAAAGCTCTGCAAAAAAAGCTCGGCGAAGAAAGCAAGCGAGAGCGCAGGCGACAATGAGAGAGGGGGTAAAGAGAAGGCGCGAGCGAGCGAGCGAGCCGGCGAGTAGAAGAATAAAAAGCCGGGCGTCGCGCAGGCACAGCACTCTCCTCGTCGTCGTCGGGTGGCCCCGTTCGCGCCATTAACATAATGATTTCGCTAAAAACGTCACTACCTTTAATACAGCCCCGGGGGAGAAGCGGCCAAGACACTAATTTTAAGGAATGCCTCCCTCGGAAAAGGGATTATAAGTACTCCCCCCCTCCCCCCTCGAGGCCCTCTTCTGCGCGCCACTCGCTCTCTTCTCTGTATTATGGAGCGCCATCGCCGCCGTCGCCGTCGCGTTTTCGGATTTTAAGCCGCTAGTGGCACTCGAGGGACTTAAACAGGAAGTGGGTGGGAAAGATCGTCGCCCGCCCGCGCGAGTCTATATAACTCGGTGCGATGGTGTGGGTGTGTGTGTGTGTGTGAGCGCAGGGCAGGAGGGTGGCGCGCGCACAGCGATGCAAGAGAGCTGTGTATGTAGGGAAAGGGGTGATCGAACTTTTGCGACGCCGGAGCGTCCTTTGACGCGGGCTCAAATATTACGTGCGATATGTGGATAGGGGGGTGGATATGGTTTGATATTGTAGGTGATGATATTTTTTTTCTTGAAAATCGCGGAAATTCAAGTGTTTTTGGTGAACGTGTCGAAACTGGAAATCGGGATTGAGAAAATTTATACGTATGTCTGAATGCGTTTGGAAGTATAAAGTATAAAGATCGATATTTTATCGCGTTTTTAAAATTTGAATTAAGTTGACATTTATTGGACAGGAATATGTAGGATTTATTGAAAATTTTTTATGTTTGTAGAAAATATATCAAAGCAATATATGTCAATATTATTTTAATATTTTACGTTTTGATTGACATATAAATGATGTATAAGACGATGCTTTTAAAATATCCGGCTCAAAAGTGTATTTCAAGCGAAAGTCAAGAGGCGTAATAACCGTATTATAGGTCATTTTAAAAATAATGAAAAACGGATAGTTTCAAGAAAAGGAGCAAATCAGTTTAAAGTATCGATTATTAATAAAAAAATGATGAAAATATAATATGCTCAAAAAATTTAAGTTAATATAGTACAAATCCAAATGATATAATTTTAACTCGCGCTTTTAATTCTTTATGCCATTTTGATTCGTACTACGTTGATCCAGATATCTTGAGAATTTTAGTCACGATTTTCCAAAAATGGAGCTTTGAAAAAAGGATTGGTATATCGGAATTGGTATTCACAACAAAGCACTTAGAATATTTAAACTTTTAACTCATTTTTTGTGAGATCAACTTAAAAGCTTTTAAAAAAAGTATCGACTTTAACTTTCAGAATATGTGAGCTAGTTAAAAACTAAATATTATTCGAAGGCTAGAGATCGCAGGCATATTATTACTTAGATATAGTAATGTAATGCAAATTTAAGTTAAGGCTTCCGAGACTTTAGAATTCCAAATTAATAACAAAGAATTTGTAAATTACTTAAGCTCTGTTAGCAACTAATAAAGACCTATAAATGTTCGAAATTCTACTCAGAATATATACAAACTAATTGATTTATTATAAATTTGAAAAATTTGTTACATAACATCGTCACGTGACTAATTTCGTAACAGAATCCTGGCTGAAACTATTACATAAACCAGTCGTACAAACGTTTTTACCAAGAACGCATTCAAGAAAACTCTAAAGACTTTAACAAGTTATTCACATCGCAGCAAAGTGCAAACACCTAAAATCTCAACTATATCCGATAAAATAGTTCAGCCAACTTAGCCCGAAACAAAATATTGATCCTCCAAAACTGCGCGTCGCGGAAAATAGTTCCCCAAACTCCCGCCAACAATGCATAATTCCCAACTACATCAGCCAAAATGTAAATCACCAAAAAAACCAAAGCCCAAGCTCTGCACCATCCGCTACAAGTAATCACATCGTTCAACAATCGCATTAGCCAAGAAGCTCGCTCGGAGAGCCGTAGCGCGCCTCGCTTCCCAGATTAAATTCTTCGAAAAAGTCGCGAGCGATTAACAGCAGCGCCACCTGGCCTGGCCCACATAGCGCGCGGCCAGAGCCCTCTCAAAACGCATTACTCGCCGGTTTTAATCATCCAAAAAGTGTGTTGTCTAGCAGCGAGACAAAAGAACCGTGTCAATATGCCCTCGCGAGCTCTCCGCGCTCCTCTTTCTCTTGCACGTCCGCCTAGAGCCGCGCGACGCATTAAGCTATTAGAGCCGGGGCGCGCGAAAAGCAAGATAAAGATAAAGACACACAGAGTGCGGAGAGAAAGAGAGACGGAGACGTAGAAATAGAAGAGAGGGAGAGAGCGAGACGGAGATAAGGCCATTCGATGGCAGCTGCTGTTCCACATTTGAAGGATGGATATTCCCCACCCGGTCCTCTCTCTCTCTCTCTCCTTTTATGCGTAGTTCTCTTCTCTCTTCCCCCCTCCTGACAAAAGAGCCTCTCTCACGACAAAAGCGGCTCGGGACCTCCATCCTCTCGCCAGAGAGCGGAGCTACACACGGAATGGGTTGTAGTCTCGGTTATATACCTACCTACCTAGCGCAGCACGGGGATTTCAGGGCGCGACGTTCACGCCTCCCTTGCGCTCCGTACAGCTTCCGTGTGGGTATATGTATATGTGTAAGATCGTAATGCCGTGGAGCTACGGGGCTGTATGCGCGAGGGAGGCGACGTGCCCTGGTATTTGCTGCGAGGAGACGAGCGCGGCTCAACGTGTTTTTTTCGGCTGATTCTTGCCGCGAGGCGCTGGAGAGGAGTGAATTATTGCTCGCTCTCTCGATAAGAGATGTACGAGAGATCACGTGTTTTTTTTGGAGGGAAGGGGGTAGGATGGTCTGTCTGATGTAGTGGGTTTTACGGATTGTATGGAATTGTGGACTGTCTTTTTTTTATGTTGTCTTTGTGGGGTCCTGGGTTAGGTTCAGTCTGTGTTAGGTATGAGAATGAACGGCTGAAAAATTTTATGGGATGGTAAAGTTTGAACTAATTGAATGTTGTGGACGTGGGTGATTACGTACTGATTGTATTTATTGCACTATTATTGAATTTATGAACTGAATAGGAAAACAAGATTAACGAGATTCTTATTTTCTATTTTCAGTAAACTCATCTGTTGCTGTTGATGCTGCCATATCTGAATGAAACTGCTCAAGTAGATTCAGGTAAATACAAACAGTTTCCATCCTACTTGTTTATGAAAGAATATTTTATTTTTTAGTTTAGTATTCTGCGGGAAAGCTGATGAAAGTTTCAGCTGAAATTTAACTCGTCTAGAAAATAAAAATTTTGCATATCATACATCTAAATAAATTAAAACTTTGTAAATGTGTATTATACTTTTACTAAAAATATTATTTTCATAGATCACATAGAAAATGATCTTTGCACATCGTAAAGTAGATCACTATGAAACTTTCAGGAAAACTTTTAAAAATATTATTTTAAAAACTGCGTATTTCGTATTATCGTTTTATAAATTCATTACGCAATAAAATTACTTTTCACGGAATTTAAAAACAGAGAATATTTTATTTAACATCGCTTTATAAATTTATTAGATAATGAACACGAAATTTAAAAAGCAAACAGAATATCAGCTAAAAAATACATATAAAATTAAATTCGATCAGAAACCCGCTAGAATTATCATTATTTCATAAAGAAAAATTTTGTTTCAATTTCTACTCAAATTCATGATCAAACTCAAGCCATTCAATCTTCCACGTCCCTCTTACTTTTCACGATTTAAAAACATTAATAAAATCCCAAAATAAAAACATATATCGAAATCTAATTAAAATCATCGCACCGCACACGAGCCAGCCAATAAACATCACTCGCCCAGCAAGCTCACCTCTTCACCAAAGCCACATCAAAGCCCAACCAGCCCAGAACCTCCCGATACACTCGACATTAAATTAGCGCAATTCACCCATCCCGTAAAAAACCACTAAAACCAACCAAGAACGGAAAAACCTTTAAAAAAAATCCCGAAAGAGATCGATCAGCATCATTTTTCCATCCCCTGGGCTCTTGCTAACTTGGGCCGCTGCCTAACGAAGCAGCCCGGAACAGCGTCTATATACCAGCTCGCGCAGCTAGGGGAGCGGAGCAAGAGAGACGACGATAATTAACGATCGGTATAGCTCGAGTCCCAGGTGCTACTTTTGCCGCTGCTAAGAAATGGAGGAACGCGAACCGAACTACAAATACACGCGCCCCGGTAAGTGTGCAGCTACGAGAAAGAGCCAAATGCCCAGGCATAATGCCCCTTTGTTAATTATGAAGAGGGGGGGGGGGAGGTTTTAAGCGCCCGATGAATTATTATGATTGCGCGGCCCGGCTCCCTCTCGCTGCGTATATATTTGTACGTATTTATGAATTCGGCCGGAGTGAATAAGTGGAACGAACGCTCCGATTTACGAGGATATTTTGTTTTGATACGCGGTTTTACTTTTCGGCCGCGAATTTTATTGTTCTGCTCTCCGACGGGGCAAGCTTCGAGCGGGTTTTACATCTCGGCCGATTGTAAATTTTCGGGCTTTTTATTAGGTTTTCATGCGGCGGCGACGATAAATGCCGGGGCTGTCGATTGATTGTTGAGCTGTTGCACAAAGGGCCCTTTAAAGCTCGCGCGCGAGATTTGAAAAATTCGGGTGATTTGAGCGTTTTTATATTAGCTGGATCGGTGAAAGATTTATGTTTATAGGCTGGGCTGAGCTTATCTCATTTGTGCCGTTGTGTTTATGTTGTAGAGCGTAACGAGTAAAGGAGCTGCTATCCTGCTGCAGTTTTAATATTTTGCGAGATAAAACAGTCTTTTAATGTTAATGCCGCGCTTTATCTGTTTCTACGCTTGCGACTCTTCCATTAACAATTTTATTCGTTTATGAATTACAGTAATGAGATTTCTTCCATCATCGGATTACTTTCGTTTTTATAACGCGATATGACACGCTTGTTGGTGACTGAGAAAAGAAAAAGCTATTTATTTTTAATTTGATTTATAATTTTTCGAAAATAGCTCAACTTTAATTGTTGATGATTAAGGCGAAAGCTTTTATTTCATTACTAGAATTTCATAAAGTAGCTAAATAGTTCAAAAATGTTCTTTACAATTTAATTTTAATTTTTTCTTTTCAAAGGCGTTAATTTTATTAAACTGCTTTTAAGAATACTACCTTTCAATAGCTAATTATCTTAATTTGTACTTCCTAATAATTACTACTTACTAATTACGTTTCCACGTAACTTTCAATTTGAAATTCGTATTACATTTTTGCCAACAATTTTTTAAAAATTATTTTCAAACATAAAATATATAACAATAAAAAATGGCTTGGAGGAAAATGATTTTAAAATCAAAAAATATTATTATAAGCCAGCAAAATATACGAGACATTTTTCAAAGTTTATAAAAAAGACTTTTCAATCAATCCAGTGGCTGAATAGAATTATCACATGTAGAATTATCACAAATAAAATCACCGCTCCGAACCCAACCTAATAACTTACAAAAACAACATCTAATCACCCACCCAAAAGCACAAAAAAAATCAATCAACCACGCAAACTTTCAGAAACCCTCACGAATGATTCACGAGTCGATGCACCTATCCCGGCCATTGTACCTCCGCAATTAAAAAATCCCCACAAAAGGATTCCCCCCATCGATACAAAGAAACGGCAAAATAAAAATCAACAACTCTCAGCCGGCAAACAAACGGACAATGCCGCATCCTCCTACACGTCCCGTTTCAGGCCACACTGCAGGTACCCGCGTATATGCCTCCGCTTTCTGCTCTCAATATACACACAGTCTCTCTCTCCTCTCGCTTTCCAGCGCGTCACGTTCGTCAAGTATAATACGTGCCTGAGGCGCGATTCTACGTGTGCAATACGCCGCGAGAGGGGCACATAGACGCGGCGATAGCACTCGCGCGGCTCGCACAATTATCTCTCAGTTTAACGCGGACGATTCGAGCGAGACCACATCAGCATCTCTCCTCTTTTCGCTCGTCTGCGCTTACATATATACTCGCCTGGGCGTTGCTCGCAAGATTGAAGAAGAGAGCTCGTGTGTATACGTTGAGGGAATGCTGAGTATGCGCGGAGAGAGAGGGGCATAAGGTGCGTTCGTATTAGGAGGCGATCGCGCGCTTTTACGCGCCGGAAGTTGGACAGTTATGTGGAGCGGATTACGGGATCTGTGCGTGAGTTTGTGTGTGGAAGATCGAAGAGGCCGGAAGATGACAGAGCGGAGGCCGGGGCTGAGTGAGTGATCGTTTCTTTGTCTTTGGGCCTTGGAAAATTGGAATGGTCAGAGATGTGTGTTCTTGCGAAATTGGGTTACATTGCTAGGAGGATGTTTTAGGCGAGGATCTTGTCAAGCTGATTTAGATGCTCTTATGGTCATATGTTAGAATTTTAACTTTAGCAATAGCACACAAACTGTTTTAGTTCAAAAAAATATATAAAAAAAGAAATTTTTTAAAATCTCTGAAATATTTCGTTTTTGAAGTTATACGGAAAAATGTTATCAAAAATTCCAGTTTTCTTTTAAGATAGACCGAGTATCCACATTCTGTATAAACACTATCTAATCATACTGGACCGAGTGAGACTCGTCCGTTGAGATTTTTTAACGAGACGACTAAGCAGGAAGTACATAAGTGATATTGTAGATGCACCGCGGGTTTGCTTAGCTGTTTCGAAAGAGACGAAAATCATTGGGGTCAACTTAATTTTTAATCAGAATGAATTGGACGAAAGGAATCATTTTTCATGCAGTCTAATCTTTGTGATTACCAAAATGTCTCGCAATGTAATAATTTACTTAAATTTACCAACTAAAGCTTCTTTCTGTAAATTAAAGTCATATTCTTCAAATTTAAAATTTTTTATGTAAACATCAGTTTTTTATTATACTATATATGATACGACTACGCGTTCGGAGATTAGGTTACCTACGGTTGCAATTGTTAACAAACCTAAATAAAAAAAAAATAAAAAAATAACGCACCTTATCAGCCAATCCGATAACGAATAAACTGTCAATAATATAATACACATTAATTTTTTATAAAGAGATATTTGTTACACATTAGTAATTGCTCTGTTTAAAAACTTGAAGATAATGAACTAGAACGAAAGAATTAAATGTTTTATTGTTATGCATGGCCAAGTAATTCCTTGTTTACCATAGTTATGAGCAATAAACAGACTTGTTGGAGAATATAAGAGTAGAAGCGTAGGTTGCTCGCGGTTTAATTGATATACTACCAGTAAAGTTTGATCTTAAGGCAGTTACTCCATTAACAAGAGCAGTTAAAAAACTTTGTTTTTATTCTGATACTTTACGATTTCTGAGCGCTCAGAAATACAAACAGTCATATTTTCAAAACTTTTGGAAAATACAAAGGCTCTTAACAACTATTCTTTTACAGATATATAAATTACACAGTCACTATACAGTAATTGCAAAAATTAAAAAGCTATAGTGAAACCATGTGTTTTTATAAGAACAAAATCACTGACAGGAAAAAGTAGTCTATACGATGGTAATGACATGGATAATCGACTTCCGTCGACTAAAAAAAATTTATTTCAACACTCTCTAAAATAAAAGTAGGTATAAATTATACAGTACTTTTCATGCATAGCCTCGCTCGGTTTCATGGGCCGCCGTAAGCGCAGCGTCGATACAGCACACACTGCCGAGACACTAGCTTTAAAAAGAGTTACTCAAACATTTCACGAGACACATCGTACGATTGTCTTCATTTATTTTAACTATCATTTATCTGGTCTAGGCATTCCGGTTTCAATAGCTCCGTTAATAGTATTTCTTATCGTCAGTAAAAAAGTGATAACTTTATTCACTGCTCGGGAAATGCGAGGAGAACCGATAAATAGCGTGTCCTAAGAAAGCTCATTGAGTAATTCGGAGAATAGTGACGACTCTTCTATCTGGATCGTAGATTTCATTTGTACCTAATAAATACATCAGCTTCGATTGATACAGTTTCCATTCGGTGACAGTGGCTTGATAATAATGTCAATAAGAAATCGCGATTTTTTTCGTATTAAACTATTTTAACACATACAACAAACGAAGTTTCTAGTTATACAATCCACTATATTCTTGCCCAATAAACCACACATCATCAACAATCACAAAAACCTACCATCCACACCCATCACTCACAAAAACGAACCTCGATCGATAAAAAAAAAAATTAATCTCACCTCACCAAAATCCCCCCTACTATCATTACAAATTCACAACCAGCCCGCCGCGCGCTCGCAAGGAACGCGTTCATTTTTTTAATTAGGCGCTTCACGCAGTACAGTCTCGGGTGGCGGGGTTTATTAAACGGCGAGCCGCCGCCGCCGCAGCGATAATTCCTCGACGCCCAACGTTTCCGCCTCCACTTACGGGGCCGTGACGAGAGATGAAAAAAAACCCGAGTGCGAGGGACGGATAAGGAAAAGCGAGAGAGAGAGAGGAGATGGATTGAGAAAGAGATGCGGAGGAAGGCGCGGACCGACTGATTCTAACTGCAGGAAATGAGCGCGTAATGCTTCTTAATGCGTAATGTTGAAAATGTAAGGAGTGTGAGAATCGAGCTGGGCGCGTGGTTTGCGTTGCTTAAGAGATGGGTTTTTGTAGGTGAGATTGATGGTTGATAGAGACGCAGTGTTGAAAGAGTATTTTTTTTTTGGATTGGGAGTGTATGAAAAAGTTGAATAATTTAGTATTGATTAATTGTAATGGATCTGTGGAATGATGGTTTTATATATAGAAATTTTACGAGTTTGGATTTTGGTTCTGAAAAAATTGTTGGACGATGAGACAAAGGAGAATTACATTTTTTCGTGTTCCAAATTCGCGCTCAGATGTTATTTCCGGCGCATACATAAATGTTTCTTTGAATAAATCTGTTATTCAAATGGCTTCAATTTTATATTCGCCGAAGAAAAAGCGCGGCTTAAGTAACTTTTAACTGCCACAAAGTAACAACGAACCTTTTCTACAGTCAAATATTATTTAATCATTTTATATTACAAAATATAAATTATTACCTTTCCTGAAATCACATACACGCTTAAAAATTGTATTTATATAAGCAAACCATATTGCAGTCTTTTAATGCCGACCAGCAATTTTAATAAAGCAAAAATCCAAAGACCTTAAACTAAACGCGACCAGTCGTATGATATTATCAAAGTGCATAAAATGGGTCGTCCTGTTTTATGCAGTCAGATGTGCTTATTAGATCTAGACTGCGCAGGTTACGTAATTGTAGTTTTTTCCACCGACACAAGCTAATTTTACGCATTCTTGAAAACAAAAATTTTTATGACGCTTATTAAAGTGCATTGTATTTCTAGTTCCATTATTATGTCACAGTAACAGATAATATGTATTTCATTTTCTCTCAAAGTAAAAGCTATACGTACCCTTTATAACTTGGCTACAAAAGAGCGCGTTTTAAAATGCAGTATTTTATTTTTCATTTTTATAAAGCTGTTAAATAAAGGTTCGCAATACAATCATGCAATACTGTAAACTCTAAAATGAAGCAAATGCGCGTTACAATCGGATTCTTTGAGAATTGCTAGCAGACTACAAAAGAAAGTATATAGCAGTAGAGTAAAGAAGAAAACTAAAGTGATAAAAAATAAAAGATGAAATAATGTTTTTAAAACTGCTCTCTTAAAGAAGTTTTTTGCATTAAAGTTTAATTTTATAGAACGCAAACTTTATTGTATTGTATATTTTCACGTTACATTATAGAATTCTTAGATATAGGTTTATTTTGTTGATTAGTAAGAATAAGTTAATTTACATGTAAGGATTTTTATTCAAAGAAAGAGGATACATTTTCGACGACGAATTCTGTTGTCTTCATCAGATATTTTATAACAAATCAATAATGCATCTAAAGGTGTCAATTGTTTTAGGTGTATATAAAGTATAATATGATTACATCTTGACTTGTTCGAAACGTTGTCCTTATTTCAATAAATTAAGTTTTTATTGAAAAGACGTCATTAAAAAATAATTATAATTAGTCAAAATTAAATTTTCTTGCTTATTTTTCACATAAATTGTCTCAATGCTCGGGATTTATTTTTACGATCTTTAATCTTTATTTTTGATAATACGACGTTTTTGATGCCATATTGGAATGAGGATATATAGTTTTATCTCTGGGGCGATAACTTACTGTACAAAAATCTTCTGTAATACTGTAGATTTAACTGTAGTCGAATTCGGTAAGATGTAGAAAATAATTTTTAATTTTTTGATATGGCTTTGACTATTCATCATAATAACGTAAATTGAATAACAATTTACTCTCACGAATTACTGATGAAACTTTTAATAATAATTTTTTTTCATATATTTATTATTATAAAACATTCGAAGAATGTAAAAAATTATTGCTTTTGAATAAATATTATTGTGCATATTTTTGAAGATATGTATTCTTGAAAGCAGAAGTTATATTCAGTTACAGTTTCAAATATAATTTATACCTTTGAGCAAATATTTGGTTTGCAAATTCATAGCTCGTTTGTAAAAACTACAGAGATTCTAAATTGAAATTTAAATTTTCGAAATGAAACTTGAGAGTAATCTAATTTTGTATTCCTAACAAATTTACCATGTGTATAGTCAAACGTATTTTATAACTTCAAAATGAATCTCAAAAATTCTTCATTGTTTTTAATCAAAAGTTTACTTTTTGAGCTAACTAAATCACTACTTATTTTTCTGCAAATTAAGAAACGTTTTCTTTAATTATTAAAACATAATTTCCCATATATCTGTAAAGTCCTACACTAACAATGGAACTAAAGTTGAAATCCCTATCGATCAGATTCATTAACAAAGTTTTTGCCTCCTATTAAATTCTATCTATTACCTTCAATCAAGCGAATCCCCATCCCGTGTTTTAAAGTTCGTGATGTACTTTTTGGCCTTAAATTAAATGGACTTCCGTCTCTAATGATTAAAATACAAGTAGTACTTTTTTCTAAAATGCACAATCACTTATTATCACTATGCAAATGAAATATCCACTCTACATTAAAAATGCTATTTTGATCAACCCAAAGCGACCCAAAACCCTCACACACTCATAAAATAAACAAGCCCCATCGAACCCAACCAATACATCCGTCACTACAAATTTAAACCGCCCCAGTTAATCCACCACCCAAAAAAACCTCAAAATCACATCTCCCACAACCCCATCAAAAATCCCTCCACATTTTTATCACCACCACCCGCTAAAAAAAAAACGCCTCGAGGCTCTCCCTCCACACGCAGGGACTCGCAGTCCGTGTAACCAAGCGGCGGGAGCACTAAACACTCTCGTTACCGTTTAATTCGTGCAATTGATGCGACAACTCGTCCGGCAGTGCGACGGCCCCGGCGAGCAAACCAGGCCGAAAGTCATTTCGCCGGGGCGGCAAAACGAATATTCCAGCGGGCCGAGAGAGAGACAGAGTCGCGCTAATCGGGCTCCGAGATTGCAACGAATAAGTACAGCGCCCGGCGCGATAAGAGAGCGAGGCGCGAAAAACAATTAAGAGCGGGATTTTAAGCCACCGCGCCCCGACGTTTGTTAATGGCTTTAATTCTATAAAGCGGGTCATGGAGTTTTTTTAGGGGCTGCTTTTCTCCTTTTTTTTCCCCTGCGGGCTTAGCGAATTAAAGTTTTCGTGCGATTGGCAGCAGCCGCTGGGAGCTTAATAGGGATTCGCTCGTCGCATTTTTGCGTTTGAACTCCCGTGTAACTATTTCACGCGGAGCTTATTCAAATGGAGAATATCATTACTCCGCTCAAAGTAAATGGATTTAATTAACTCGCGGGAGTTCCGGCCGCCTAATTATATTTGCTCGAAATGTCGCCGCGCGATCTCCGGCTAGTTTCGCTCCTCTAAAAAGCGCTAAATTTTGTTAACATCCCGAGAGTAGCGCGGACACGTCCGGATAATTTTCCATAAAGAGAATAAAAAAGCTACCTTCGAGCCTCTATCAAGCTAAACTTTGCCCGTCTTCCCGCAGCGTTTGATAAACGTTAGCGGCTCGTCGCAGACGTGCCGAGCGAGGAATTAAAAATTTTCCACTCCCGGCTCGCGCCGCGTAAACGGCCAATTTCCTTTTCAAATCAGCCCCTGCGCAAACATCGCGCCGGAAAAGTCGCGATAAGCGCGCGCGAATTAGAATTTATTTTCGCGCACCAGCGGGCCAGAGCAAACACAAAGGGATATGGGAGAGAGGAGAGAAAAAGTTGGGCCACGAATTTATATCGAAGAAGGAGCTGGATGATAGCGTCCGTACATTGCGGCTGGGCAAATGTTTGCGCTTTATTTGCCTGGGATTTTGTTTGAATTTCGCGCGCAGGTTGTAGTGCGGTGCTGTGGGTGGGTGAGGACGTTTCCTTATGTAACGTCGTTGTTTTGAATTTTATAGTGGGGGGGGTTAGTGGCTGGAAGTTTTCGTTAATGTTTATGAAAGGCTTTTATTGTGTGAGTTGGATTAACGGTGAACTGCGGCTCGCAAGAAGTACTGGGGATGTATATAGTGGAATGGAGTGAGAGAGGGTAAAGATAAAGTTTGTGGTAGAGCTGTGTGGCTAATTTGTTTATCAACGTAAAAGCGCAAGAATGGAAATGATTAAGCCTTGTATTTTATTCAATATAAGAAATTGGATTCTCAGCCTTAATGTGATTCTTCGGGGGAAGAATTTTTCAAGAAAAATTACGATGCTAGCATGGCAGAATGTTTTGAAATCACAAAACAAATGTCAATTATATGGGGTATACATTATTTTTATTAATTTATGCTAAGAAGAAAATACCAGAGTATAAAAAATAATTCTAATAAAATTTATTCTTATATTATTTGAACACATTTTTCCCAATGTCTACCTCAAATTACATATCAGGTGATACAGATGTTAGTTTTTATGCATAAAGCTGCTTATTTTCATTATTGTTTTTAAATGTTGTAATGAAATATAATTAAGATATAGTCTAAAATTTCGTTTAACAAATAGAGAAAATATGATTCTAGAAAACTGTACCTTGTTCTTTATTACGAGCTTCTCTAGCTTCATACCAAGTTAGTTCTTCCGGATGGTATTTGTAATAATCTGTCAATCCAGTTTCTTTTTGATAATTAAAAGAAAAGATTTGTTTTTTAAAAATGATAATTATTCTGTACACGTAGCCTATTTACTGCTATTTGGTAATACTAAAGACCATATTATAGAAAAGTGGAAAAACAGATTAAAAATTAAAGCCCAACACATGTCTATTTTATTTGTAACTAATAATGTGAAATGATACTTGTGTTCTTAAACCATGTAAGTGTATTACTAAAACGAATTTGAACAATATTAAAATTTTTATTAAATATTCATTCCGTTTAATAGTATTTCAAGTTTTACGATCACTTGTTATCCTCACACTCTTGATTGACAAATTTTAAGTATTACTTCATACATGAATTTAAGATTTTTATACATATAATGTTATTTCATCATTTAATATTTATAATGCAAGATTAAAATCTTTTAATAATTTTTTAATTTTATGATTATTTTCAAAATTTTTGTTTTCTAAAAAATCACGTTTTTGTGCATGCACTTACTAGGAGAATGTCAGGTTTCCGGATCACAGATTCAGCTTAAACTTTGGGATATATTTTTAGACGTAAAAATATGAAGAAAGCTGGAATATTAGACTCTATTGGTTCGAAAAACTCGAATTATACATATTTTCATTTTTAGTTTTAGGCAATGTTGGATAAAGATACAACTCTTTAAAAATAAATAAATCGGGCTAGAGAAACTGTACATAAATCTGTTAAAAAAACAAAATTAAACTATAGAAAACGAGCTCCCATTTGCTTTTTGCAGAATTAGAAAAGCTTAATCCCTTCAAAAGTTATAGGAGGTCAAACGTAACTTTAAAAAAATGTGCCCAAAATTAAAGCTATACCCCCATAGAATTTTCTGGTGCATTTTTTTTTACTTAGCTCTGAACCGTTATAACTTTTGAAGAGATTAAACTTTTCTAATTCTGCAGAAAGCAAATGGAAGCTCATTTTCTCTAGTTTAATTTTAGTTGACAAAAACCCAAAGGAAAAAGAAAGTAAAATCGTCTGCCACGCATCGAAATACTTTGATTGCGCAAAACATGTACATTCAGTCGTGGTGAATTTAATTTAAAAAAAAGTAAAAATACATTAAAAACGAAGAGGCAGTGAAACAAAATATGACAACTCTCGTTATAAAAAAAAGTTTCATTTAGTGAGGTTAAACGCGAAAACTGGACGTATACTATGCGCGTCAGGCCCCTGCGATCGCATCGCATAACTTGCCATCGGGGGCGCTAACGCGCCCCGTGATTCAAGAAAGTTCTTCCCCTAAGAAATAATTAATATTTTTAACTAAAAAGCCGCTCAACTCATTGTTCATTACCAATTAAGTATTGATTATTTATTAGCTAATTAAATAATGAACATCACTCCCACCAATAACTATCGTGACATATATCTTAAAAAACGTATCCACTCAAAACATAACGCCAATAAACGATATCAAATTAACGCTTTTTCAACTTTCCGCTCGTCCCAAGTAGGCAAAATAAAAAGAGCACCGACGCGCGCTATTAGACTCTATATACAATATCTTTTTCAGCCGCGCCACACACAAGTATTCCATCTGTAGGAATGAGCAAAGATTCTTCCGCGTGTTCGTTTTATTCCTCGCTCTCTCGCTCCTTACGCTCGGCTGGTTTATAAAAGTCTGGGGAAATTAAAAATTTATAAAGCCCCGGCCAGCGAGAAAATGCGGGGATGAAAGTGAAGGAATGTTTGTTACGGGAAATAATTCAGTACCGCAGATTCCCCCGGCGGAATTAATTAGATCAGTTTCTTTTCCCATGGTTATCAAAATTGTTCGACTTGAGTGCGGAGGAGAGCAAAAAATAGTACTTGGGATGGAAGTATTCTAGTAATTCGGAGTTTCGAAGATGCAATTAAAAAAAAGTGTATGACAGGGATGTTTAAGAGTAGAATTAAAAATTGTGTGTTGCAAGAAGTTATGTTTGAATGTAGAAAATAGATACTTTTCCCAGCTGTTCATTATCTAATCTGGTTTCGAAACACAAACGCAGGGTTTGTTTTCAACAGTATATTTTGTAAATCATTGTTTTTAATACTGGCATTCTAAAAAACTGTAATCAGATCTAAAAAAGCCAAGTTTGTGCTGTGGAGTTTAAAATTACAGAATCTTAAAAATCACTTTGAGGCTGAAACAATATAAATCGTAATTATACCAATAATAATCAAGCATAAACGTTGCAACACTACTTGCCCATAATATTAATTCCTCCTAAACACTCCACAACAAATCTGCACATCCTTGTGACACTTTCCACCAGATGAAAATTCATCATCCCCTCACCCACATCCGCATTAAAATCCTCTGTTTCGCACAAAAGCTCTCTGGCAACATTAAAAAAGAAACTTCAATCGCGCCATCGATTCCACACCTCTTCCACAAAGATAGCAAACGCTCCGGGCTCCCTCAAAAGAGACCTACATACGACTTCTAACTCGGTAACCTCGAAAGACGAGCTGTCGCTCGCGTACATATATCGAGAAAAGCATATCTCATCCTCTCCTATATATACGAGCCTTACGCTCAAAGGCAAACATTTTCCCTCTACCCGCGACTCAAATATGTACATATAACCCATGCGCGCGCGCGGGCAGACGGCTCAACAACGCATAATTAAAATGTTTGAAACTCCGTCTGGGCGAAATAGTTAATCCAACTTTGAAAAAACGCCGCGGCGGCCGCGTGAGAAAGTAAGAGAGGCAGAGATAATTAAAAAGGCCGAGCCCGCCCGAGATATTAAAGCGAGTCGAAGGGTAAAGCAGCGGTCCTTATCAGCCAGCCCGTTATCGCGCAGCTCTCTCTTTCTCTTTCTCTCTCTCTCTCTCTCTCTCTCGCTCTCTCTCTCTCTCTCTCTCTCTCTCTCTTGCTCTGCACTTGAGGCGCGCAGCTCGCCTCGTCATATGCGCTGTTTGCCCGCTCTGCATACACGGCGTATCCTATACGCAGGCTTGAAAAACTCGCGCAGCTTTTTCCGTGAGCGCAAGCCAGATGTGGATGAGGCTGTATATATGAGGCTCTTCTTCACGAGAGCTAGTCGCGCGCTCTCGTTTTTTCGCGATGCGAGAGTTGGATATGTGGGAGAGAGAGGGGATCTCAGGAGGATGGAGCGAGCGGATGCGAGACGAGCGTGAGACATGAATGTTTTGACCTGGCTTGTATTCTAGTTCCATGAGGTTTTCCTGGTTTTTAGAGCGGTATTGGATGAGGGAATGGCTTGTGAGCTTGCAGTTTGTTAATTGTATGGGTTTCGAAATTGCTTTGCTTGGATGGTTATTTGATGTTTTTAGTTTTTTTGGTTGTGTGTGAGAGAGAGAGAGAATGTGTTACTGGACTGAATTTATTTGTGAGAATGTTTAAACATAAGGAATATTGAATTACGTTGAATTTTGATGTATGTTTTCTTTGCGAGAACGTGAATATTTGCAGAAATTTCATTTTTTGACAAATTCGCTGGTTATTACTCCTGTACGACTGTCATTTCTTACTGAATTATAAAGTTCTCTTTACGAGTTAATGACGAACGCATCTACTTTCATAAATATCTGGGTTAATTAGGAATTTATTAAGCTACGTTAATGAATTTCTTTTACCCGGAATATTTTACGTGATGTTTAAAATATGACCCATTTATTAAATTCGAAGAATTGACAAGTGCCAATACGTCCTTCCGCTTGGCTAAAATTTCCATAAATATAAAATAACTTTGCTTTTTACAAAGTATCAATTTTATATAGTATTCAGATATATATGTATGAACTAATTAAGTATTCTTAATATCTAATTAGTCCATATTCCTTCTGCTTGGCTAAAATTTGCATAAATGTAAAATAATTTCATACTTTTTACTGAATTTCAATTTTATAGAATTAAGATAGGTGTTGGCGTATACATACGAACTGATTAGATATTGTTAATATAAGTTAAGTATCATATCTGTATAATTATTAATTTCATTCAAAACAACAAATTATTTTTTTAAATCAATACTCGGTATTAACTGTTCCATACTCAGGCACACATACACAACATAAATTCCCATACTTTCATTAAGCGACACGATTCCGAAGATTCTGTTCATTATTCCTGCAGCGCGCTTAATACATGCATAACGATTAATTTCCATTGTCAGCGCGCCGTATCCTTGAGTAGCCAAACCTCGAGTCCGCAAACACGAGCGAAATAAACGCGAAACCGCATAATGATCGAAGCAGTTCCGCTATCCCCAAACCTATATATATATATATCCTTCTCCAATTCCGGGCTCGTACAATCCTCCGACATCGCACACGGAGAGAGATAGAGGATCGGCTCAATTGACCATCCTCTGGTTAAACTTTGTCATTATTACCCAGCCGACTCGGCCTTAGAATTATTCCTGCGGCGAAACTATCCTCCACCTCCTCGGCTTCGAAGTTCCGAAAACGATCGGCCCACATTCCACGGAGCTTCTCTACGTGTGCATATATACGCGGAAGAGCCGCGAAAGATCGCGCATACATTTTCCAAAGTTGCGCTCCTCGATATCGCGCGTCGAGAGCCGTGCCCACTTGCGAGTATGCGGCTGACCTCTAGCGTCAACTCGCGCAAGCGCGGCCGAGCCTCAATGAGCGCAGGAGGTTGGAATGGTCTTTGTAGGTCACAGTCGGAGATTTATCTTGCGCTGAGTGTTATTTTTGCGCCGAGCCTGTGTGTGCGATGATGTACGGAGCCTTGCGGGCTTGCATTGTTTGGTTTCAGTGAAAATGGTCAGTTCGTTGAATGATTTCAAAATATGCGCGTTCGATTTTCAAATGATTTCATTTCTTATTTCAAGTGTAATCGTTTCCAGGTATTTTTGAATTTGAGTAATAACTATACATGGGAATAAAGGATGATGCTGAGAAAGCAATTGTTTGAAAATTACTGATGAATTAGCAAAGTAATTCGCTAGACCAGCAACATAATTTGCTGAATTAGCAGATTATAGTAGCTGCGGTTTGGTTCGATTAGCAATAATTTTGGCTAAAACGGCAATTTTTGCTGATCTGGTTGTAGCACCTAGGTACAGTTTTTTAGTCCATTAATCCGATTTATCAAACTCACTAAATAAATTATCTCGTAGAACGAAAATTCAAATTTCCGAATTCAGCATCGCAAAACATGACAGCCCCAATTGACATGAAAAATCGCCCATCATAAAAAGCAACCTTCATTCCTCTGTGCCAAATTGCACACCATTCAGTCCTGTATCTACATCTCTTTCTCGAAAAATTATCCCGAAAATTCAGGGAATTGCAGATATAGGGTAGCAACATCCCTTCAAAGGGCAAACAAGCGCGAGCACTCTGGCTCGCGCATTGCAGAAGCGCATTAAGGAACGTTGCCACACTCGCAGCAGAAGCAGCAGAAGCAGCAAGCGAGCTCCGAGCCTTCAATACCAGCCGAAATTGCATTTGTCGCCCGCTCAGGGGGAAGGCTTACAGCGTATATATACGCGGCGACAGTAGCGCGGCAGAGCCTGTAACCAAGCCTTTCCCCTATACGTAGGCGCGTATACATACGTGTGTACACGCGCGGCCTCTCCACGATATCGCAATTAATGCATCGCTTTAGCCTCGTAAGCCGCTGCTCTTTTGATCGAGTCAGCTTTCTCTCTCTCGTGGTGGCGTATGTGCACTGCGGGGGTGGCGGCGGCTTACGCGATTCTAAGACCCGCGGCTTCCACCCTGGAATATGAGAGAGGCCTATACGTAGTTATTGAGTTTCGACGTCGGGTGTTGGTATACGAGCGCTTTTTTAATAAATGAAAAATTTTTATGACGCGGAGGGATGGAGTTAAGTAAGGATGTGTTGGAGAAGAGTTTAGAAGTGGGATTTGGTAACAACTGTTTCTGTATGGTTTTATCGAAAATTACTTGGTTACTATCTGATGGAACAACTGGCTTGACGCTTAACTTCTCGTGATTCATAAACACTCGTCAGCTATTGATTCATTAAGTCTCTGTGGGCAAGACAAAAGATAAAGTCACCTGCGGAGGAATTTTTAAACCGATTTAATTTCATAGGTTGTAGATTCATAATATTAGACTTTTTCTTAAAAAATCTTTTTTTAACAATGCACATCTTCTCTAAAAATAAAAGTAAGCCTAAATTCAAACTACCAAAAAATTGAATGTTATTCCCTCGCACCCTGGAGCCACAGCAGTAGAACATACAATTACTCCTCTTGATCAAACCTTAATACTCCTCACTGATTAATAGTCTACCTTCCCCAACCTTTCCCACCCCACCATCCAACCACTTGCCTTCTCATTTCCTTGTTTTTCACATCCAGCAAGCTTTTCTCCCAGAACCAAACGCCTCTCGCTCCGCGGCATAAGCAAATTTTTCATTCGCGCAATGCAGGGTGAGCCTAGTCATTATACCCGCCGCCCTTTACTTCCTTCGCGCGCTTCTCTCTCTCGAAATTGCTATATCGCACTCGCGCGCCGCGGCGGCCAGTCGGTCTCTCTACGTTGGCATAGCAACCAATATCTACGTCTCTCACTCTCTCTCTCTCTCTCTCTCTGTATTTATCTTCTTCGGTTCGTGTGCCGTCCTGAAAACATTGACCTTTGCGATGTCGTGTCACAGCCGCCACATCACGCTCCATTAGAGCGTGCACTGCTTCCGTGTGGGGTGTATACACGTGTGTGTACTTCAATTGGAACGTATTGCGCGGTGTTGAGAAAAAAGGTCGTTATGCTGGCGAGAAGGTCTGGGGATAGTGTTTTAGCCTGTAGATGGCGAGATTTGAAAAGACGTTGTTTTAAAACTTGGCTTTTATAGGTGAGGTGAATATTTCTATAGCCGAAAGAGGAGAGAAGCTGTGACATCTTCTCCGTGGCTTTTATCGGGAAGTTCCTTTTTTTCTGCTTTCTTCGCTGTCAAGTTAATGCGAAAGCGTCTATGAGGACTTATTAATAGTTAGTATGTTGTTGAATATTCGCTTGGTCAAAGTTGAAATTAATATAGTTAGTAACTATTAGTTATATTGTAGTGAAACTCTGTCTTACAATATAAAATTGTTAGAACATGTTGAAGTTACGTTTTCTCTGTAAATTAAATAAATTAGTTGAATGTAGTGTACAAAGAGAGGAAAAGTTATTTTTTATACTTTGTTCTGTAAAAAAAATTAACCTACAGCAGATATTATTATTTTACATTAAATAGATAGATTAATTAACTTTATTTATATTTTAACAACAAAATCAAACACTACAACCATTATCATCATCACACTCAACACAATCTTTACTTCCTCAAACAGAAAAAAGAAAACTAGAAAAACCTAAGAACCACGCGCATAACCCACCCAAGCCCACGAAGCAATATTACTCAAGAATCGCTCCCCTAAACCATCCACATCCCGCTCCTCGGCATTATGCAAGCCGCACACACATCCCCAGCCCACGACTTTCTGCTGATCCGAAAATTTTAAAATAATGCGCCTCCGTGCGCGCATCCAGCGCGGCGAGCGCAAAGTCGAGCGCCGGCCTATGCGAACGCACCCAGTGGAAGGGGTCAAAGAAACGCCGGTCGATCGCATATATATACGCGCGCGGGCTCTGATAAATATGCATGCGTGCATCGATTAACGCACACGTACACGTGGAAGAAGAGGCCCGCCGCCTTTTTTCGAAGAAGCTTTAAGAATATGTGAGCGCTGCAGGGCTGCGTATATCTGGAGGGCCCTTCAGCAAGGGATCTTCGTCATTAGAATACGCTGAGATGTGGATTTTCGGGCTCGGTGAAAGTCGGCGTGGGAGATGTTGGGTTTTTTCGACGGCTGGATGTTGTTGAATGGTTATTTTGTCGGCGCAATTAATAGTGGTAGGGTAAGAGCTAGGTTTCTATGCGGGCCTTATTCTGTTTGCGTTTAGAAAATCGGTTTTCTTTCTGGCTCGGTCTGCATGGAGGATGAATAATGCATCTGCGCTTTGGAAGAAAGATCGATACTTTGTTTCTTTCTATTCAGGAATGTCGTATGTATTATTATGTTTACGGATTAGCATAGGGCATAATTAGTGACGTTTTCTGAAAGCGACGCTTCGGCATATCTTTAGCATCATGAGCATTTGGCCGATGGTATCAAAAGTATGTTTCTTTAGAAACCAAGATGGTGTAGTTGCTTGAAAGTTCGGTTAAATAAGCATAATTTAAACGGCTATTCAGATTGGCTGCAGTGAAAAAATCTGTTGCATAAATTTATTACCATTATTAAAAAGTTCTCAAGTTGGACGCGTGAGCCACTCGAACCGGAGCTTTTGCTGATGACTAAGAAGTTTTTTAATTAAATGTAAATATATGCTGAAGCTATACTTTATTGCGATTTTCGGAATTAAAAAACTCTTGCTAATGACTTCTTCTGTTTGCTGTTTAATTTGAATAAATACTTTTGGCGAATAATTTTGAAATTTGAGTTTAGGAACGTTTATATTTCGAAAATGTAAATACAAACATGTGTTTACTACAATTTTTTTCATGATACGGAGAAACTCCATTCAATTAGATTTCCCATGTAATTTAATTAACTTTTCAGTCAATATAATCAAGCTGTTATTGAACTCTATGCTAATAAAAGAATAATAAATGTACTGAGGTAAAACTATATTGATAAAAATAAAGTAAATATTTATTTGAATCAAACAAATATTTACTTAGTACCACTCAAAAAAAGAAACATTTAATTGATTTTAGTAATTTTTTTTCTCAGTGAATAAATTTAAAATATCAATAATCCATATTGCACTAAATTAAAAGATCATCAAAATGACGTATACGTAAAAAAAACATTCCCCCTTCCATCAATCCATATTACATAATAGTATCATAAGGGAAAAAACCAGCGACCAAACAACAGCTGCTCCAAATCGAAAAATCGTCACACACCTCCCAAAAAACAATCATCCCCCCTCCCCAAAAAAACTAAAAAAATCATTTTTCACCAAACATTTCGCATCAAAGAAAAAAAAATAAAATTTCGTTACGATCCACAGAAGCCCGACGTATACGTAGGGGAGCGCGAGAGTCGCAGGCCAATGACACTGGGGCAGCGCGGTAAGAGGGGCGGCGGCCTTTAAAAGCGGACACCGCAGACGAGATCGCATTCGAATACAATGGTCTATTCATTTCCATTTGTCGTGCCCGGTGTGTCCGTCCGCTCGCGCGCGCGCCTCGCTCTCTCACCTTTGACCCGCCGAGTCGCTTCGCTCGAGTCCCAAAGGCGTTCGGCTGGTGAGCGAGCGCTCGGTTCTTCATTTTATCAACTTATATACCTACTCTTTCGCGTTAATGTCTTTACTATCTTTGGTGCGAGGGCTGTGAAATCTTGAGTTAGCGGGCGTGATGTCTTTGAGTTTTTTTTAGAGGGGGCTGGCTTTGAGTTTTTGGAAATTAAATTTGTAGGTATGATTGAGGAGCAGCTTGAGTGGAGGAGAAGTAATGGAGAGTATCGACTGAGTGGAAGTTAAAAACTAATAGTGAATGATTACAATTGAATGAATATTATTTATTTAAAATTAGGATTTGAAATAATTAAATTAAATTCTTAAATCGGTTCCGGAATTGGTTTTGTGATAGTGATATGTCCGCGTTCGAACAAAACCAATTCAGCGTGAAATACACTCTAACTCAATTAGATTTAATTTAATTGGAGAATAATTTTATTCTAATATAAAATAGTAGTAGTATAAAAGTAACGTAAAATTGGTTTTCAGAAATTAAATTTCCTGTACTATGACATTACTTTAGTCTTAAAATGTACTCATGTACAACTTTATTACAATAAAAAAAATTATGATATTTCTAGTATCTTCATAGTAAGAAGTAAAAAAGAGAAACTAAAATACTCAAGAGAAGAGAACAGGAACTTTCAAAAACACAACATTTTCGGAGAAAAGAAACTTTATTTACATTCTTAGTGTACCGCTGATATCTTATCGTGTTTGTTAAAAGATATATAACCAATAAAATAATACCTAGAATAACTTCAGTCTTCGAAATAAAAATCCATCCAATAATCTACTTATCCCACACCGTTCCATTAAATTACAAAATAACATACCCTCAAAAAATATCTTGCACAAACCTTAACAACAAACAAAATAAAACAAAAACGAAAAAAAGTACACAAACCGTCCAAGAAACCCCATAAAAAAAATTAAACACTATAACTCGTACCTTATCAATCACATCTATCACAGCATAGCCAACCCGCGGCTTATTAAAAACCGAATATCCACATCCCGGCAAACACGGGGCCGCTTATCTCTCTCCTTACTTCCGCAGCCTCTCCCTCCTTATCTTCTTCTCTCTTTCCCTAGAATCTCTTTCACGCGCCAAGGACACGTGTCCTTTTTTTTCTGTGTACACAGAGAGAAAGACTCTAACACACACACACACACACCCAGGCCGGTTTGTCACCACCTGGCGCTAGTGTATGTCTAGGTCTCATCGATCCTGTGATCGCGCATGGACTGGCCAGATTAGGGTGAGCTGCAGAGGGGAACGCGGAATTGTTTTTTTTTTTC
>JAPYZA010004163.1:9123-23018 GCA_030522685.1 Eupelmus azureus | reverse complement strand
GCCGCTGTCTCCTCCTTTTTCGGATTTCGCGCGCGAAGATGACACAATGGGACGGTCCCTTGGAGCAGCGCCGTGAAAATCTAAACCGTCTACGCCTTCGGGCCGTTTCTCGAAAGGATTGCGAAACGCGTACATAATAAATCTTGCGAGCACGCGAGAGAAGGAGGGGGAAGAATACATTAGAGCATATTTATTCAGTATTAAATCTACATAAAGATACGCGGACGAGCTGAGTGATGTTTGGATGGCCGTAAGCGTGCGTGTATTGGCCAGGTTAATTTCTGCAAACTTTGTAAGGCCTGGACAAACAGCTGAGGTATCCGCGGAGAGGTGTCTAGGTGGAAACGGTTGACGATCTTACTCTTTTGTGTGCTCGGCAATTATTTGGGTTGAATTTGGGTTGTACTTGGGAACAATATTTATGGAACAGTGTAAATTTTGGGAGCAAGTAGGCCGACGTTAATTTTACAGATCAATCTAACCTCACTGGATCAATTCGGCTTGACAATTGAACATTTCCGAGTATCAGGTCTAGACACTAATTACTAGTCGCCATCATAATTTCTCTGAAAAGTATTACGTGCCAGTCGGACAACTCGAGCTCCGTCCAAATCTAAACCACCACTGCAAAAGAAACGAATCCAAAGCGTCAGGGTCATTAAAATTCAAAAGCAAAAATAAAATACAGACGCAAACAAACAGTATCAGTCAAGATCCGTGCCAACGATTCCCAATCTAAAATCCCCCTCCTCCTCAGCATCGATCAAAAACCTCAGCTTCGAAAAAAGAACCCTGAAATCGTACGAAGCCGAGAATAAAAAACCTCCAAGCCTACTAGCGCGCACGTCACCTCCTAGCGGCTCGGCGATACCGGTTCTTTTTGGTCCAGCCGATAGCCCGCACACCGAGCAGCACCTATAATGCATTTACGGCGAGCCGCGGTGATGTCACATTATTGCCCCGCGGCTGGTTTCTTCTCGTTTTCGGCCTATCGCTCCTTCTTGCTTTATGCGCTGCTTCTACTCCGGCATCGGGAAGCGACGCGGCCGATCCCCGGAAAATCGAACAAAGGCGAGTGGATATTTAATTTTACGTTTTCGCGGGGGGAGAGGGCCTTTGTTCTCGGGCTCCTTTATGTGGAGCGCCCTTCGTTGTCTTGGCGAGAGATTTTTGAGAGGTGGACTTTATTAATCGCGCGCAAGTGACAAACACGTCTTTCTCTTTGCCGCAGCTTCTGCTATCCCCCTTTTGCGCACATATAACCGAAATAGCGCGCCGCTGATGGCTGTTTCTTCCAGATGGAGATTAGCCTCGGATGAGACGACGAGAGAGAGAGAGATAGGGGGGGAGATGCTGAGAGCTTCTTTTTTGGCTTCTCGGAAAAAACGATTATAGAGTTTTTAATCAAACTTTCGGCAACCGGGCTTTTTGTTTGCGGGAGGATTGACTGCGCGCGGTTTGTTTGTGGCTTGTGGAAAATTGATTTTTTTTTGGTTTTTTTAATTTTGATGCAAAAGGAAACAGCTTGAGCTTGGTTTCTTTGGCTTACAACTTCTTGGGATTTTAATTTTTTACTGAGAATTGATAAATTGTTTTATAATTATAGCGTTTCATTTATTTGCAAAATTTAATTGACGAATTTTATTTTTTTGTTTCAGGTGAGTACCGAATTATCACGTTAGCACATTGTGTGACATTGCTTTCGAAGTGTAAGTAGAATGTATTGGAATTCAATTACGACTTTAAATATTTTTATTTTTCTTAAAAAGGCGAACTCATAAATTTAACATTCCGAGAACGCACAGGGTCAATTTGACAAATATCTCGGTCAATTTTTTATAGAAATTTTTTTGTTTGTGAATGTTTAAAAATATGTTAATAATTAATACGATATGTTTTATTCAAGTTAATTGATTTGTTAACATTCTAAGTATATCTGAGAATTTTTTTAAGTATATCACACGTGTGTTTTAAAAACAGTGGTGATTAAAGCTTGTGTAGGGTCAAACATGAAAAAATAGATATGTTCTTGGAGGGTTAAGTCGCGTACACAATCTGCGTGTTCCAAGCAATAATTTAATAAGTAAGAATAAAATACTTCGTAATTACGTGTGGTATTTATATTTATATATTTCCGTATTTGAAAAGTAAAATATTAATTATTAGATAAGATTTTTCTGAAGTTTTACGAAACGTAGTTAATTAATGATTTTCTCTTATCTAAGGGAGCTATTTAATACATAATACATAAAATAAGTGGATAATGGGGAATACATTTATTGAAGAAATAAAGTAGTTATACGAAAGTAGTTTCGGGATATATGAATTCATACTGAAATGCATTTGACGTTAATATAAATGTCAAGTATTTTTTGCTGATAACGATGCCAGACGTCGACCAACAAAACATCTTGCATATTACGTTATCGCGAACGGTATTTTCACAAACCGTTATTTCATTATCAGGTAACAATCGTACAATGATTACTGCTTTTTAAGAGTTACTCTTGAGGACTTTGTATAAATTTTAAATCATAAAGTTTTTTCTTAACTCATTTCCTTATATTTTTTCTTTAAAAATATGTAAAAATATTATACGTACATTGAAAGAAATGTCTTAATAAAATTTATTAAAAGTAAGAAAAGATTGATATATAATGTAGTAACGTTGTGACATATTTTATTTTGCTACATGTATGCTATCATAATTGTTATATATTTAATAATTATACGATATAAACCCATGAGAAAGTATTATTTATACTTAATATCAATTTAAAACAATGATGTTAACCTAAAATGTTAGGAGACATAGCAGTAAAAAGTCTTATATTATGTAGCACTATTCCTGAGTATTATGTTTGATTTACAAACTGGACTCCAACCTTAAATTTTCCTGCCAAATTGAAATTATTTTATCAAAACTTATTATATAATAAGGTAATACTTTATATAAATTAAAATCTCAATCCAATATTAAGTTATTTTAATAATACTTTGTAACGGATAGAGATATACTCCAATAAAATTTATTATATAAATAGTAAATTTTCTTACTAATTAGCTAGTATGTTTTGATGTTATTATATTATATATAAACTTTTTTTATATTTGTAATAAATTTTATTAAGACATTTCTCTCAGTGTATACTTAAAATAGCATATTACTGTAATCCACTCTACGAACATAAAAACGCGCCAAACAATTTATTCTTAGGAGATCGCAAGTCATCAAGTCATAAGAAATTTTAAACATGCAACGAATTATGCTAATAGACGCTAACTCCGTAGGCGTAAAATCAGAACATTGGCATTTTTACAAGCGCTATTGCATTATCGGATGTTACGGTAACGAAACATCGATGATTGCACGAACGGTATTTGCTTTGCAAATCACATACTTCACCAGCTGGCTCTCGGCGCGCTGCACTTAGTAAATCAACTTCGAATGCCGCCAAGGCGTCGAATTCAATACCAGTGTGCGACCGAGCTGAACGAAAAAAAGAAAAAAAAATGTCTCCGCCGCTAAATTAACATTAACCACGAAGGTCAGCTTAATCAGGCTCGTGCGCTTTTTCGTCCTAGAGTTTCACAAAATCTATCCGATACTCCAGCAAAAGTCGCTTACCTATACTCACACGTATACAGACGCACACCGCCTATCGAGACGACATCAGCGCCCAATAGCTCCGAGAAAAAACTATTCGATATCCCACCCCGAAACTTCATAGCCCGAAGAGAGTTTCGTAATAGAATAGCTCTCTCGCTCCTTTATCTCTCTCTCTCTTCTATCCGAAAACCAAAAAGATTCTCGGCGAAAAAAAGGGGAGGCGAAGAGAGAAACCCAAGATGAGAGAAGTCATCGAAGAGCGAGGAGGGTGTCTAACGAAGCGCAGAAGCGTTTTCGGAGGCGCGGAAACGAAGTGCTGCTGCTGACGAATTTCGGGGAATCCCTTGAAAGTGGATATCACGTGCTCGTTTGCAAAAGGAAAAAAAGAAGGAAGCAAAATTAACTCGCTGGCCGGGAGAGAGAGAGAGAGAGAGAGAGATGGGCAAAGTAGTCTACGGGGGAAAATGGAATGAGGTGTTGAATGGGAGGAAAATGAGAGCTTGATGATGATGATAATGTCGGTATTGATCCTGCAAACTGCCACGGCCTTCTGCGCTCCTCCTCGGATTACCTTTTCAACGAGCGCCGAAATTGCGCTTTTATACGCATTACGGCTGTCTTATCTAGTCGAGCTGCTTTTCTATTACTCTCGCTTTATTCTGGCTTTAATAAGCGGACGCTGGGGCGTAGGTGCTCAGACGTAATGAGGTGCACGTGTTTTAGGCAGGTTAATTGCTCGATTTATTTATTTTGGTGATTTCGTCTTGATTTTTTATCGCGTCATTGCAGTTGGGATTTGGAGGTAGGCGGAATTGTTGGTATAATTGAGGGGGATTTTATCTTGGATTAAAAAAGTGTGCTTTGAGAAAGAATAATTGGCAATTTTTTGTATATAATTGTTTGGACAAGTTAAAAATATTTGTTATAATCAAGAAGCAGGTTTTGACGTATTCAAGCTTTTGTTTGTGTCACTTTTAAGACTACAATACTGGCTGTCACTGTGTTTGTTACTCGATATTTCTTTTTCCTTTATATATTCAAATCATATAGCTATATGGTAATCAGCTGTATTCTCGAATTTCTTACATTTCATGTGCGGTCTGAAAAAACTGCTCAGAGAAATTATCTTTCGTCGTAGAAAAATGTATGAACTGCGTCAACCGAATTGTGCAGACGCTGTGAAATAAATAACGTAAATTACTATTCTGAATAATCTCTTAATCTCGTTCCCTTTTGTCTAGCTTTCGATTTCGATTGTCTAATCGTGTCAAGTTTTATCCTTAGAATTCAAAACGCTCAACACAAATCTCACATCAATCTAATACAACTAAAACACAAACCTATCCAACAATCATAAACTTGCTCCAACTATCCGTACACTCTTTTCATAAAACTAGTACGAGCTTGATTATTACTTTGAAAACATCCAAGTGAATCTCATAAAGACGCAGCAGCGCACTAGAGACACTCATACTCCCATTCACCCTCCCGTACACTCGCAAACGCACATACAAGCCAGAAACGAAAGTCAAGTGAGCACGCGCTGCGACACTCGTAATCGCGGCGTAACGACTATGCTAATAGATAAAGCCTCCACTTTTACGGCCTGCTTCAATTTACGACTCACTAATAGTTACTTAATTTACGGCAACAGCGCGCGCTCGCGCATTTCGCTCGCATAAATCGATTTCTCCTCCCCCCGCAATGCTCGCACTTGTTGTCACAGCCGGCAATCAAAAGACTCGCGATGCGCTGGCGCATCGGTCGAGCGTAAAAAATGAGCTCTGCCAGGCGATAACGAGCCAATAATTTCCGGGCTGCCGGGGAAACTTCGTCTAGAGGCGGGATATGCGAAGCGCATCTCGTTAGTAGTGTGTAATAGGCGCTCGGCTGAGAACGGGGAGTATCTGGCGGGGAGCGGCGAGAAAAAGGTGGTAACGGTGCCGCGATGGGAAAGATGATCGCAAGATACATTAATTGTGTTTATGAAGTAAATATTGCTGCGGACAAACGAGTTTTCGATTTTTTTGCGCGACGTCGTGAGAAATGCGTAAACAGAGGAATGGAGGGACTAATGCAGCTGATTGTGGATCTTGATTGTGGATAGGTTGGGGCGATGGGATAAATAAATATTTAGCTTTTTTTAATAAGGAAGGAGGGAATAAAGGATGGTAAATGTTTGTTTACAATTACGTGGTTTTCTTGGTCCTGATGATTTTTCAATTGGTATAACGTCAAGCCGTGGTGAAAAAATTTATCTTGAAGTCATCCAATTAGAAAATATTAGAGAATGTCGCAGCATTTGCTGCGTAATCAGCTTGCGATTGTTATTTCGTGAAATTTTTCAAACTTTATTTCTTGGAAAATAATATAATAAAGGTCACAGTACGATGTATTTTCTGCAGTCATGTTTTACTCGTTTACCTGCGAGTTTGTTTCCTAAACACCTGCATTTCAAAATTTCTTATTTTTATTTTTACCTTTTTCACACGACTCCTACCAAGCTCTTTTTCATTTTAATCGCTCTGGGTATTTGCATTTGTCAAGTAGGTATGAATCATACCAGTGGCACATTTTCAAAAGTCGATCGGATTATACCGACCTTTTCTTTTTTCAATAAAAAAATCAATTACGTATCATCTTAGGATTAAGATCCAGTTTTACCTTTTTCACTGCCACAGCACTGGTATACTTTCAGCACTCCATCAATATGTCTTCTCAACGGCTTGTTTGAAAATAAACTCCGCTATTACACTACATTAACAATTCCGTATCTTTCATTAAACGCAAAACTCGTCCTTAAAACGAGTTTCTAATAATCTTATCACGTATAAAACCCAGCAAGTGTCCACCGCACGATAACCGTACCCAATCGTAAAACACAAACCAAAACGAAGCTCTCACCACATCAGCACTCCATATACAAAACTAAAAAGCCCCCGTGCGAAATTGAATAACTCGGTCTCGTAAAAATAAGACATACCTACATTAGCACGTTAAAACCAGCGCACTCGAGCCAGGAAGCAACTCGCACGTGAACAAGGACACAGGCTCGGACATACAAGAAGATCTTACACACACACTCGGCAGGCTAAGGAGAAAGACAGAGAGCGAGAACGGGAGTGCGGCGATAGTAGCAATATCGCAGCGCTAAACCTGTTATGTGTATCGGATCGCGGGCCGTTCGCACATGTGAGACTATTAACCGAGTTTACCGCAGCCTATCCTCAAGAGAGTATATATCTCAGCGGAGAGCACGGGAGCCGCTAGATACAGCGTCTTTAATTCGCTCGGAGGTGGAAAAATTCATTTTTTCGCGACGTGTCATTGGCTCTCGGGGCGCGTGGGCGGGCAGCTTCGAGATAATGAGAAAAAGGAAAATGAGGCGAGGGGAGATTTATTTAGGCTCTAGGACAATACGTCCCGCCTGCTAAGCGTCGCAGGTCCTTTTCTTACCGGCGCGTGTTTACGAGCCGGCAGAGAGCGCGCAATTTGATATATTCTTTTGTGTAAGCTGCCGCTGCCGCTGCCAGCCTGGCTGAAAGCTTATATACGCCGGCTGCTCGCGATAAAAACACGAGCGCGGAGAAAAGGCCGATTATTCGCCGGATTTAGCCCTCGCTGGGCTTTCCGGATTTAGAGGCTGTGATTCTGTCGATTCGAGCTGTAATTGAATTATCAGAGGTGCGAGAGTAAGACTGGTGGTGTGCTTGATGTGGTGTTTATGGTGAAGTTCTGCTGATGCTTGGAGTAAGAGGAGCGTTAGAGGCCGTAACTGGTTAATTGAGTAACGGCTAAGTGCAACGACGTTAGCTAGTTTAGGCTGCGCATGCAGGCGCGTTACTATGAGGCTGTATACTTGCACAGTTGCGCGAGATGGACTGCAGGTGAAGCTGCCTCTCTGGGAAGAGTTAATGAGTTCTTAAGCGAAGATGAGCGAGTGTTTAGGTGACTTTTTATGGTTTGGAGGTGGTACGAAAATGATTTATGCATAGATTTTTGGTTAGTTTTTCCGTAGGTTTAGAGTTAAGGTTGTGTTAACTGTAATTGTTTGTTATTATTAATTACTATATCATTTATTATGATTCAGTAAATTTTGTTTGATCTAGACCTATTGCATTGAATTTTTTGTTCTGAATGTTATTACAGGTTCTTTTCATATGTCCCATCTTGATTTTAAAAAATTAAGGTGCGTTAATCAAAATACAATTTAAATTACAGTTTTTGATAAAAGTTTAGATAAGATGAGAAAAAAAAATCACGTGTTTATAATAAACCTATAATAAAGCCAGGAGGAATTAATATCGTTACTGTAGCTATTATAAACAGCACTTTATCAAAACATTCATTACGCATCATCGAATGACACAAGCGAAATTTTTTGCAATAGTATTGCCGCCAACCTCCTTTGACAGTACTGCCAACAAAATTTTTTTCTCCACTCAACATGACATTGTTTTCCACGTAACCTTCATTTCCTTACAGCAAAAGTAATCATTGTTATTTCAAAATTCATAATCTCGCATTAAAAAACCTATCGAAACGCTTCCACGTTACTAAAAAAGCGCTCTGCAAACTTTTATTAAAACTCGATCAACTCTCCCAAACTTTCCTCATAATTTCTGCATAAAGCTAGTAATTTTTAACGTCCCCCGGCTCCGCTGTGACACGTGTCAATAAATACTACATACATAGGAAGCGCGCTCTACAACCCATCAGTACAACGTACAAAACACGGCCAAAGTTGAGATAACAAAAAGCCAAGAAGAAAGTCAACCCACACGTCTCACTGCACTCTTCAAGAAAACAATACACACGGGGCATACCCACAGCGCAAAAAGTTTGAGCAATCTCTCTAACCCCCCGCGATACACTTCCACATCCGCGACACTCCCATTTACATCAAACGCCACACGAGCCGACACGAAAATTAAGAACCTGTCCGCCTCGAACCACCTCCCCGGGGAGCTATATCCTCTCGCTGCAGGCCCTGCATGTATATACACATCCCACTATCCATACACACACACACCCGCGCACGCACGCGCACACACCTACACATACAGAGAGAGAGAGAGAGAGAATCGGAAGCGCGCGCACAGGCGTGGTGCGAGCGCCGACCTTGACCTCTGCAGACGCCCGCGCGGCGGTCGATATATACCCTCGCTCAGGGCGCCCCCCTCCCGGATTTTCGGGGGGCTGGCTTCGCCGGCGCAGCGCCGCGATTTTGAGTACCTGTGTATTTGTTTGTTTGTTTTATTCAGTAATTTTCGAGTGCGCAGAAGCGCTCGGCCCTCTACATAGACGCGCGCGCGCGTCAAGTTCAACTTCCGATCAATAGCGGGCCATCCACGCTCCGCTCTCGTATCAAGTTCGACAGGCTATCGATCGCCCTAACGTTCTCGGCTTTTCCCTCGGACATTTAGGGAGGGAAGAATCAGCGGACGAGTCGATGTGCGCTGCTCCTCGGGTTGCCGCTGTTTAAGTACTTTGTAATCGCTGATTGACGTCACGCGGATGAGGTTAGGTCGACGCGCGCGCGCGCGCGGATTCGGTGAGAGTACACGAGCCTCTTTTGCGCGGCGGTCGCCTCGGTCTATCGACCTTTGCTCTCTCGTTTTCTCGAGTTCCTTCGCGTGTACGCGCTGGTAGTTTTTCTCTTTCGGGCCATTTTTCGCTGCTGCTGTGAGCGCAGCTTCGCTTTTTTCATGCGCGATCGAGCGCGGTATGGTTCTGTGAGCGAGGACATTGAAAATGCCAGGGGGTATGGGAGGTTATTGATGGGGCTATACGTTTTCTGGGTTGATGCTCTCGGGTGGGGGGGATGCTGGATTCTTGGGGGTTTTGTAGTTCTGGGTGGGCTGGTGATGCTTTGCCAGGGTCAAGAGCAGGGGGATTTGGAGAGATCATATGGTGTTTTGGGGGAATGATGACAGGAGATGGATAAGGTGCGTTTGGGCTCTATCAGCTGGTAATGGCTTTGCTGTAAAGTGTTTTATTATTTTGTCTGGATTGTTTAGCGGGGCGAGAGGTGTAGTAAAGCGCGTGCTATTTGTTAATAAAATATCATACGATAAAGATTGATCGTCGCTCATCCGGCGCCATCTTTTGATATTTTATGAATGTGTATTCAGGCCGAATTTCAAAATTCCATCTGCTAAGCGAAAAACAAGCCCAAAGTTTCGGAACTTCTTTGGCGTCTGATTGATTGATAACCATCTCTTCGAGCAGCGGCGCGAACAGGAAAAAAACATCAAGTACGACGCACGTCTTTTGCGAGGCAGATGCCTTCTGAGATAAACTAATGAAAATGCGTAATCGAGAGCATTACCGAAATTGAGAAATATTGATATTAATTTATCATTTTAAGATTTATGCTTATGGTTATTGGATTTTTTTTCGATCGAGTGAAAAAATAAGCAAAAAACTGGATTAAGAGTGCTATGGAGGTCGGAATAGCTATCGATTATGTTGAGAAAATTGTACTGTCTTATTAAATATGGAGGGCCAGGGCATAAGTCAGTAACTTGTACAGGCTATGTAAAACTTGAACAACACGTAAATTCATTTAAGGCGATTGTACATTTTGATTTAAAAATATTCCTCATCAATGTAACTTATATCACGTCGAATGCAAACAATAGAAAGGAAACAAAGTGGCTCCGGCAAGAAAATAACTTATTGTGAACTTTTTCCCCGAAACTCAATCATTATCTGTAATGCAGCACTAAAAACAGCGTAACTGAATGCCTTAAATACGAATCGAATTAAAATTAAAAACAGGAAATATGAATCACGCTGGCCGGCGCTGATACAAGGATGCCTCAACGCACAGCTCGGGCTTCATTACAAATGGAGATCAGCAACTGTTGCGAAACGGAATTTCGCAGAACCAACCATGAAACTCTCTTTAGCCAAATGACAGTAATTATTTGCTGTTGCCATCTACAAACAAGACATCAAACGAACCCAACCCACTCCACTCCACCCTCACACCTGTTTTCACTCTCGTTAAAAGCTTGATCTCGCTCTGTTAACCCTAACTCGACCCCTACACTCTAACCCACCTTTCACCCCATACACACAATAGTCTCAAGCTCCACTAAACCCTCCCTCTCCCAGCCAGCTGTTCACTTCCTCATCGAAACCACTGGTCCAGCTCACCATATCCTCGCCGAAAATTTTCACGAGAGCGAGAGAGAGCCAGCAGCAGCTCGATGGTACACGGCGCGCCCACTTGCGCCTCCTAACGCGTGCGGAGGAGGGCTGCTATCGATTTCGCCGGCAAACGCGCTGCTGCTCTGCCCACGCACTCGCAGAGAGAGGGCCCTGCGCGCGCCAGCGAGAAAAGTGGCAAACGACGCGTGACAAATGCGCGCCACGGCAATTTATCTTTTCTCCTGTCCCTCTCTCTCTCTCTCAGCTGCTCTCTTCTTTTTGCCGGCGCACACACCTCGCGGAGAGCAGCCACTTTTTTCGCGCGCGGTGTATACCCGCTGGCTTCTCGTTTTTATCGGGCTTTATATACCCTTTCGCCGGCAGCGCCGCTCCTTTTTTTTCCTCCCGCTCGCGGCACTCTACCCTGCGAGCGCCTGTTTTCAAGCTCCATTTCCTTTGTTTCGGCGCGAACTGCGCGGGACCGATGCGTAAGTCTTCTTTGTCGTGACACGCACGGTTTATGGAAGCTGGATGCGTAAGATTGTAATGCTCGTGACGAAACGAGGCCTATTTAAAGTTTTTGCACGCGAGCCGCTTGGGCCTTTCCGTTCTTCGGCGAGGTTTCTTTGATTTGAGTTTTCTTCGGATGGGTTATGATTGGCCTTCGAGGGATAATAGTTTCGAAGATTTTCGTAAGCGTTGATATGCGTCAAGATCAGCGATGCTGGCGGATCATCCCTTTGTAATCTGCTTTAGTGCGGTGCTTTGGCATGACTAAGTTTGTCTTATCCGTTTTAAAATACCGCGCTTTATGCTGAGATAAACCAATTTCCGAGTTTTATTGCCGGCGAAATGAGTCTGGCTGTTCATATTTTCTTTGTTTCGACGCCTTCAGACCTTTTAGGCTCGATGGAAGATATCCAGAACTTTGCCCATAATGCCGGCCTGCGCAAAGTGGTATCCGTTTAAACATTCTTTCGGCTCAGCTTTCTCGTCCTCGGCGGTATTTTTAAGTGGATTAAATGGATTCGGTTTGTAAATATTATAGTTGAAAGAAAAATTTTATTAAATAAAGTATGACAATGAGGATAAAGATTTTGAATTGGCTCATTAATGTCTTAATAAATTGCATGGGCTCGTATATTCAGGCTGAAAAGTGTGGATTACTGATTTTAGCGTGCCGTAAAAATATTATTTTTTAAAGTATTGAAACGTTTTTATTTCTGGTTTTAATGAAAACATTTACGTATGCAATTTGAATATTTAATGAACATTAAAATTTAAAAAGTTATTTTTTTCTAATTTATATAAATGAAATATTTTCTTTTACTACATAAACTTATTCATTTTCATTATTAAAATTATCTATATAATCATAATTATTATAGCAAAAACTATCCTCTAAATTTAATGAATCATAAAGTCAATACTTTATGAATAAATCTACTTGTCGAAGTAGTAGAAATACGAGTTCTCAAAGCGTATAAATACCCATATTTCTACAAACTACAATTTAATGTCTATATAAAATTCCAATTTTATTTACCTACTCTACACCCTACCCCTGTGGAATTAATTATGATATTTCGCACGAGCGAGTCACATTCGACGAAGCAAACAATATACCTTCCCAAATAAACATGTCCACCCCCAGGCACCAACCCACCTCTGCCACCAAACTACCGTCCAACTCACCTATACAATTACACTTTTCAACAAACCCAACGAAAAAACAAAATTCGTCAATTAAACAAAAAAAAAGATAACCCCAAGGCAATACCATCACGGTCATTAGTACGCTCGAAACGCTCTCGAGATTGCGGTCATTAGTGGGCCAGGCTAATCCCCCTCCTCAGCGATAAGCTTAATCGGCGAGCATGAAAATTCAAAAGCGGGAGTCGCGCAGCGATTTCCCGTGCCGGGCCGGCCGCGCGTGTGCCTCGACGATGAAGGAGGCGTCCCGCACGCGCGGAATGAAGTAGTAACAGTACGCGCGAGCGGAATCGGAACGGGGAACTACCCTTGGCAAATTGCGTTATCATTTTTTATGCGAGATAGCCGGCTATTTGCATGGCCGGGAGCGAAAGGGAAATGAAAAGAAAGTGGCGCTCGAGGGAGACGCGGTGACTGCTCGGCTGGAGAATTGTAAGAAGGTTTTAATTAAATTTTGGGATTATGTCGTTGTGTTGGGTTAGGTTTCTAGTTGAGACGTATACCTGAGATTGAGCCGTTTTGTATTGCTTTTTTAGAGTGGGATAGCTGCTCTTTGGATGAGTTAGAATAATTTAGAGTTGAATTTCATTCTTTTGAGTTCACAGAGTTGATATTTCTATTATGCTATTTTACGTTATAAATAAATATTAGGCATATTAATTGAACTAACCGAATTTTTATTTAATTATATATATTATATAATAATAATATTAATGTTAGGTATAACATTACGTTATACCTAATATCTATGGTTCCTGTTAAAACATCTTAGCTGAGACCGGTGAATTGCCATTATTTCACATAAAAGATCAAAATTAAATCTTAATAAGAGTAGAAACACTCCAAAAAAATCATACAATCACAAAATCACGCCAAAAGTTAACTCGTTCAAAACACAACCTCAACCACACCCATCAATCCATCAGACCTCATCAACCCCAACCAATACCCACACAACCAATCCTACCAAAACCACAACCAAGCCCAACCATCCTCTCCCAAACACTCACCAAGCAACCATCCACACCGCCTGAAAAAAAAGCCACAGCAATACTGGCAGCACACATCCACATACACACTCAGAAAGCGCAAGCCGGAGGAGGGCACACACATAAAATCGATTTCGTCGGCCGCCGCCGTCGTGGCCCTGAACGCGCCTCGGCCTGCCCTCTCTTCCTCCCTACCACCATTCGCCAACTGCACGGCACTTCCTTCCTACTCCTCACTCTCTCTCCCTCCCTCCTCCCAGCAAACGGGCGAACTCTCGCCGTTTTCGTACAGCGACCTCCATCTATACGCGCGCGGCCGCAGGATTTTTGGGGCAGGTCGCGGTGCGCGCCGGGGCCCCGCGATTTATATGCGCCCGCGCAGACGGGAGGGAAAAAATCGTTATAAGCCGCTCTTGGCATAATTT
>JAPYZA010004162.1:0-15433 GCA_030522685.1 Eupelmus azureus | reverse complement strand
TTTTCTCCCTTGCTTTTGTAACAAGTTTTATCTAAAAATATTTATACCATACTAATTGTTTGTATAAGTTGATACTTTCTTCAAATATTTGAATAATTAATAAATTCGAGATTTATAATCTAAAAGTAATGTGATTTCCACAAAATACATCCTTTTAGTTCGATAAAAAATCTAGAAAAATATTGATAGTCATTATAGCAGTAAATAGAAATATACAATTCGTAAGTATTTAGAATCATTGACGCGTATAAAATTTATTAGTGTAAGAGGATTCAGTGGTCTATCTATCTTGTAGCAAATCTACATGGGCTAGTAATTTGCCTCAAATCAACATACTGCTATATGTCCTGATGGATAGCAACGTGTTTAGAGTAACTCTGAAAGCCGACGCCGAGTATTCAATTAATTTAATAGGCCGACAGTTGTTGTCTGTCAAGCTTGGAGCTCTTTATTCTCAGAGGGTGCTAGCTAGCGGCGTGGTTGCTTCGTCACGCCCATCAAACCTGTCGTTATAATAGTATCCTGGATATTATATTCTTGATTGTTGACAGTATTGATCAAAAAAGTCGGTAACAGTAACTGATGCTATATTTACGTGGAACTATTCTGTAATTTGAAAGAAGTGTAAAAAGAGCAGCATATTATAACAAGAAATCGATAAAACTATAAATTATATAACATTTTATATAATTGAACTTGAAATCGTAATTAAATCAAGTTTTCTCATGAGTTAATTACGTGTTATAGAAATAAATATTTACAAAAAATTATTTTAAGTTTTAATTATATGATTATAAACAAGATAAAAGTTTATTTGAAATTATAAATTTTAAATCCTCTCATTAAGAGAATGAGTCTTAAGAATGATGACTCCTTATTTAAAATTTCTCGAATAGAAATTGTTTGTAGTAAATACCGTGCTAAAAGTTATTGATAAAAATATGATAAAACTGTTTAAAAGTATTTAAATAATCGACTTAAACATATAATTAATTATTTTGTGACTGTAGTGGAATTCGATTTTATCTTCAAACTTGAAAACGATTTAAAAATTCATCAAATTTTCAGTATTAGACTCTTTTGCTGATAACAATATTAATATAATCGGTTTAAAATTTTATAGACTAGCAGTACTCTGCTTTTTTAAGATGATTGCCTCTAAAAATTTGCAAATTTTCTTTATAACATATAACTTAGCTGTTTTAACTGCGATTAACTAATAATAAAGATACACCATATTAAAAAAAAGCTAGGATAAGCCTACTGGGAATAATGTGACTCAAAAATTTCTAAAGATAAAAAGTTTTTAGTCATAAATGGCGCAAAACATTGACGATGTAAGAATGATTCGAAATGAAATGTGCACAGACACCGGTAGCTTACTAGGGAGACTTACCGTCGCAAAAACGGACGGTTCTGAATCCAATTTCAAACCTAGTAAAGTTGTGTCCAATTTTTTCGAGTACTTCTCTCAAACTCTATTAATATTCGATTGAGTTATCGAATATATATTCATAGCATTCTCATTTTATCAATTTTTTTTTTTTGATTTTTCAAAATTATTCATAAAAATTTCTAAAAGATTTAATATTTTAAGCACTCTTAAATTTGAGGTATTGCAGTATCTTAAACACTTATTTTGATCTTTTAAAGAAAGTATCAAACTTCTAAATGCAAACTTAAAGAGAGTAAAGATATTTTTTATTTGTAGTGATATTTTTAAAGGTATTTTTAAATTTTAGTTACATTTCAAATTGCTGAAGTACAACTTTTGCAAGTCTTGTACAACTTTTCCATATTTTTGGTAAACTTTGGAAACTTAACTTTGATACATTTTATCTAAAGAAATGTATGAAAATCGAAAATTTTATCTAACCTTATGTTTAAATAAAATTGGCGATTTAATGCCATAAAAATAGTGATTAGGCAAAAAGAAGAATTTTTAATTCAGTTTTTCATAATATCTAAGCCTTACTGCTTCAATACTACTGATTTCAATAGATTTATTGCGAGGGAAAAAGTTATCGATTGTCATAAGTTTCGGTCAAGATCTAAGGCTAACTATGCCAAAGGCCTCCCCTAATCTTATAATTATTGTATCTACGTTACCTATCTACCTTTTGTCTTTATATATGTAAATGTATGTGTGTGTGCGCGCACGCCCGCGCACGCGCATGCGTGCTTGCACGTATGTATGTATTCATATATATAAAAAGATTATTTATTTTCATATAATTATTAATTTTGCCGATAATGTTTAAATCAAAATGTAATAATTTTTAAATTGTGATTGTACGGTATTTTGGTAGACATCACTGTAACGCTGTTTCTATAGAACTAAGCCTCTTTTTGTATGGATCCCTTCACAATCCTAAATTGATTTATATTTAATGAACCTCGAAATCAGCTTTTAATTAAAAGTATTTACAAAAGTGAATTAAATGTTATATTTCACAAATATAGCAGAATTGTAATATTATATAGTACATTTTTAAGATGATTTTTCGGCTATCGTGGCATAAAATATGGTTCAATACGGGTGTGTACAAGGTTGTTTTTTGCCGCGTTCAACTTCGTTTGGGCGAAAAAAGTCTCGCGAGAAAAATAGCTACCTTCCACATCTACATCGAAATGTACTATAAAAAGTCGAGTTTCTTGAGGTGGTGATTAAACGCAAAATGGAAAAAATCTAATAACTTCAAATGTTTTGTTATTTTGTCGTACTTTCTATGCATTTTTTTCATATATTACTCAACTGACATACAAATTAAAATTGATATTTTGTACAATTTCAATCGCCACTGAACGTATCAGAAGGGTGGTTGATCATAATTTCCGTTTTTCTGAAAAGCTTTCGACTATTCTTTTTATTTAGCCAGCTTAAATGCATCATAAGATAAAAATCCACGCCAAGAACAGTGTCCAAAAAAATTCTATTTGGCTAACTTTTTGACAAAAATGTCAAGGTTGTCCCTTCGCCTGAAAGCAGCATTGAATAAACTCTCATGGGTGTGTAATTACTAGCCAGCTATTAGCCAAGTACTATTGTAATAGAAATGGAAGTTACATGCATTGTATACAAAATTTTAGAAATGTATAGAATTCATGTGGGAAAAATATGGCAATTACGTAGGTCCCATATGTGTCCCAATGAGATCCTGCAGCAAAATCATACGTGGTTCCGTATATTTTTCACGATTTTTTTCTCATTTTATCATATCATAATTTCCATGATTCCCATAAGGAACCTCTATGGGCTATTTTAATAGGGTAGTTGCGCTAAACTTGAATATATAGCCGCGAAACTAAACTCTTCCATCAAGAGTAAATCTCTGTCTCCAATAATTTGTATATTTTCTATATATTTTATTTATATCTTTGGGATATAGACTAATATGCCTTATCTTTCAAAATAGTATTCATATCTTTCAAGAAGCAAGAGAAGAGAAGAAGAAGAGAGAGTCAAGAGAGGAGAATCTGTAGAGTTTGACCTGGAGAAAAGCGCAGGTTAAGTAGTTATGCCATTGCTCTTGAAAAGGAGTCATTCTGACGAGAGTGCCGAGGGTGACAAGCGCGAATTGATAGAGCCTTTAACTCAGACCCTCTGGTTCGGCGGACTAAGCTAAATCTTAGCTGTCAAACAAACGGTCCCCATAGCAAAGTAGATAGATATAGCATTTGTACAACACTGCGTGATAAATATGCGAACGGAGGGGCGGTAGATGCGCATGGGAAGGTAGCGGGGATAACCTCATTTTTGATATTCTGCGCATCTACTGCGCATGTATCTCATTGTTTCACGTGTCAAGTCGAATCTGCTTGGGCGAGCTAACAATAAGTAGCTCTTGCTTTCTTTTTTTTTCAAATATGATAAGTCGGAGCTAGAAAAGAACGTAAAGACGTTACCTGACGTCCGTAAATTATTTGGTAACTTCGAAAAACAGTCTGAAAGTGCTTTATCAACGAGGAATCGAAACGCGAACATAGATTGTGAAAGTCAAATCACAGGTTTTAGATAAGTTGTATTGGTCCCACATATGCCCCATGTGGATAGTAGGAAAGTACATGATCTCTTTGATAGCTTAGCAAAATCAAACCTTTTTAAAGAGATCTGTTTAATAGTAGCTAATAGTAATATTAGCCCTTACTTACAAGCAAAGTGTCTAACCTCCAGGTCACAAATTTAGATAAAATTTTGCAAAATGATTTTTTGACTTAAACTCATCTCTGCCTAAACTCATCTCTGCCTAAACTCATCTCTACCTAAACTCATCTCTGCCTAAACTCATCTCTGCCTAAACTATGAGATACATGCAGTCTCATCGTTTTATTCAATGGGTTCTGGAGTCAAGTCCAAAATGATGGATTGATTTTAATTCTTATAACTTAGTCAAAATTTGCAATAGAGTATTATTTGAAAACCCATTTTAAAGTGTAAAACGTAAGCTTTATTTTAAGCCTTTATATAAGTCATGCACACGTTTATATAAAAAAAGTTATAAACATTTGAAAATATAAAGCAATATTTTTTAATTATAAACAATTTTAATTTTTAATTAATAATGTTTAATTTTGTCGAATTGATCGCACTCTTGGGCCTCCGGCGGAGGAATGTCCGCGAGAATATCCGGAGCTTGCGAACAAGCGACGCCACCAATGCCGCGAGCCCCGCCCACTTCCCTCAATTCACGCGCTTTTACAAGCGCTTTCCTCTTCGCTTTCCTACTATACGCCTCGGCGCATGCGCACTGGGTGAGCTGAGCTTGTGAGTGTTTCTGCGGCGCCACTGTCGCAGCCCAAACTACTTTACCGCGCTTTTTTCTCGCACATTAGTTGTTATTTTACATTTCTTTAGGACTCTGGCATGTAGAACTGTGTAGATTTCGCGATTTGCTAATAATTTGGTCAAGATTTATAGAAAATAGTTATTAACAAAGTCAATTTAAGGCAACTTAGGAGGTTAGGTTAGATTTCCAATTACTCGTTTACAAAGTATCCTTTCAGTAATAGTACATATGTACCAAGGGCGCAAACTGTATCATTCTCGGCGAGTGCGAGCTTTGGGGCCGAGCATAGCGAGCCCCTGACGGGGACGCAGGGGGCGAAGCCCCCATCGGGGGTTTGGGGGGCGTAGGTGTCAGCACAGAAAAAATAAAGAAATGAATCATCAAATAATTTAAAAAAATGATAACAAGAAAAAAAATAAAACAATAAAACTATTAAAGAAAAAAAATAAAATTATGAAATAAGTCAATATATAAACAATACTGGCTCTGTCATTCCCACTATCTTATCTCAGCGTTAGTGAGAAAAGCTAACAAATTTTCTACTGTGCTAATTTGATTCCTATTCGTATCGGCATAACGTTTTTTATCGCTTTCTTTTACACGCATTTATTTTGCGACCTAGACCTTATATTTAGTATTTTGCGGCTTGAGGAGAAAAAATAAAATTCTTTCGGTTTTTTAAGCTCTCACCATTCTTCGAAGACAGTGGAATAGTAGAAAACTTTAAAATCCACAAATTTTATAGCCTGAAAGCGTAATTTTCAAACTACGAAATTAAACCTAACCTAATCTCCGAAGGCACCTTAAAGTACAAGAAATAAGCTTTCAATTAAGCCTTTATACAAGTCAAAAGATTGATTGTATAAAAAATACAATAAATAGAAAATTATAGGAGGTTGATTGAATTTATTATTCGCTCCGTAGTATATTAAGGAAAGAAATGATGACTCTGTTGATCTCCGCGAACCAAAGTTTATTCATATTTGCCGACGTTTCGGACGTGTTTTTTACGTTCCTTTTCAAGGCATTTACATGAAACTATTCAGTTATTGCGGATGTTGACGATGTTAAATCCGCTATAATTGAATAGTTTCATGTAAATGCCTTGAAAAGGGACGTAAAAAACACGTCCGAAACGTCGGCAGATATGAATAAACTTTGGTTCGCGGAGATCAACAGAGTCATCATTTCTTTCCTTAAAATAGAAAATTAAACTAAATGTTGTATGTAAAAAATTACGGTTAGTTTTTATGGCAAAATTTGACTTGATATTTGATCATTTGTAACTTTGTATATAATAAAGCGTTCAATTAGAATAAGAGCTTAAATAAAAGCGTATTTGTAGTAATTAAATTAGCCTAATAAAAAATAAAACTAAATTTTGCACATTAGAATTAACTTTGATTGTCATAGAAAAATTTTACTTGATTTATTTGTAATTTTTTGTACAATAAAGCATTTGACTTGTGCATGGGCATAAATAAAAGCTTATTTCTTGCACTGTAAATTGTCTATATACTTAAAAACCCCTAATGCCTTTGACCTATCTAATACCCTTCTCAGTTTACTTAGACACAAGTGTTGATAAAGATAGACTTACTACTCAATGTTAGCACTTGAGTGTCTTTACTCACAAGCAGATTATGATATTAAAAAATCTAATTAAAATTTTAGTATTATCTGTAGAAAAATAGCTTATACTCAAAATTTAACAATGACTAACTCTCAGTAAGGGTTTGTCTCTTTGTACAAATTGTTTTGTACAAACAATTTTGAAAGATCTCGAAAAAATACTCTACCTTTTATGTAAGAACAATTTAGTTTGGAAAAACCATTATTTACGATTCAAAAAGAAGCTATTTTTCTTCAAAGTTTTCGTTTGTGTTTTGAAAGGTGTAATATCTTCTGATGAGTAAAATGAAAAAGAAATATAACTCAGAATGCGTGCTTGCTCATTAAAAGTAGCTTAACAAAGTGTTTTACTGTCTTACTTATGCTATTATCAGTGATTTAGTTATAAATGTACATACTTTCAGAGTACATCTTACGCAATATGTAAATATTTTTTTTTAATCGATGATATACACCACATTTATACTATTAATCATTGCGATTTATAAAAAAAGTCTAAAAAGTCTTTATGCTGTAAATTAAAAATACAAGAATATAAATAGTATTTTTAATAAGATTGAAATCATAAACTGATATGATATTAACATTTTTTCAAATGAAATATGTAACAATGAATTCCTCTTTGAAAACGCATGCTGTTCGCAGCCCTTTTCCATTATAACAATATAATTTACAATTTATAGTCTTACATTTTTAAATGTATATTATTTTTAAATATTTGATTTTATTCACCTCTCAAACTCAAGATATTACAAGGTTAATATAGTTAAAATTTTATTAATTAAAGATAGACTGAAATAAAGTGCAGATTTACTTGAGTGAGTGTGTATGTGCGGTAGACAGACAAGTTTGAGTTTCAATACAAACACAAGGTATGGAAATAATATTCTGTAAGCACGTGTTGGTAACTACCCCTGAATCTTTGTGGGTGAACCTGGGACACGCCTTACTCTTAGAGACCTGATGTGTGATTGGCGGCATGGGGAGTGACATAATGAGGGGTGGAGTCTGCCGCCCTGTATCGGTTTCAAAGTCATCAGCCACGGGATTTCATGCAACCAGTCGACGACACAAGCTGCTCTTTCAAACTTGCCAGTTGTATTACTTCTCGTGGTAGCGCATAACGTTTAAATCATGAGTTTTAAATCATTTAAGGTTAAAACTGATACATTTACTTCTTACTAAAATGCTAAATTTATCATTTGATTTTAAAGAATTACAGTTCTTTTCATATATTTTGCTTATAATGTAGACGTGTGAACAATTTTTATCCTACATTTTTATTTTAGATTATTTAAACATGTTTAAGAATCGACAATGTTATTACTTTGAAGTCATTGGTGTACTTAAATAAAAATATTTGTAAGTATAAAAAGTTATTTCAACTAAATTAAGAAATACAAATTATCTTTTAATAGATTTATATTATTGTTTGATAAATAATGATTACTAAATAATTTAATATCTTTTATTAGATACACACTGCATTCAAAACATTTTACTATAAAACTATTTTCAATTTTATTCTAATACTTTATAATAGATTGTGTTTTGTAATATTAACTTTGAATGCTTAGATATTTTAACTATTATAAATATTGATAAAAGAACTAGAAATCTATTATTATTATTGGTTTTCCATGAACCTTATATGTGTTTGAACTGGAGAATTCACAAATTTGTTCATTTTTAGGGAATTTTTTTTTATGTCTCTTTTCAAGTTTAAAAATTATAATAGAAATACTATACTTAACAAAATTTTAAAACAGACATAAGTGTAAACTAATTTTCTACAAATTTTTATAAACCAAAATTAGATTTATGTTAATGTAATCTTATTTTTACTGCGCATCGATTACTGAGTAAAACTCCAAGACTTTAGATAAAATAAAACAAAAATATCAACCAAGATGTTGTAAAAACTTTAAATACACATAAATCGTTTATAAAATCTACGCTCTTCACATCTACGTTGCTCTTGTTCTCGAGAGTGAAATGCTTAATAAGAGTTATAAAAATATTATAAATAATATCTAAATCATCTGAGTGATTCTTTGTGCCAAAAACATGAGTTTCTACACCTGTATAAAATAAATGGTTGAAGAATACAGATAACACAGTAAGTAATTGTCTGTAACTTTAAATACTATACTATTAAACTGATGATTATAACTTGAACTAGTGTGTTTAATTAACTTTTCGATTTATATATCTATGATTTTCGGGCAGAATGACAAAAGTTCATTTTTGCAACTCGCTAAAATGATGTAAAAGAGAACACTTATATAACGTTAAACAAGACTTAAATCATTTTACCATTTCAGTATTAAAACTTAAAATATTTGCAGTTTACATATAAAATCATGTACAAGTATTTTTTCTGTAGAGTTGAATCGTAATATTGGAAAATAGCCTACTTAATACAACTTTCATAGTCGTGATTAAATACTTTATTGAAACTTTTTGTTATAAAAAATTGTATTTATATAGATAATTCATAAGACATACTATTTGTATTGAGACAAATTTTAAAATTCTTATTGATATTCTATAAATAATTTCTACTAGTAAGGAGAGCTCGCTACTTCCGGAAAAGAGATTTCAATGGACAGTACTCTAATACGAAACAAAAGAATACACATGTTTTTCCGTTTTATCGAATGGGTTTTGTTCTAAAAATATAAAATACTGAGGTTCTGAATTATTTAATTAAGTATATTACAGATTTGTAATTCACTCTAATAAATCATATTTTATCTACAAATCATAGTAAATAAGATTTACAATAACGTATGATATATACTGTTGCTATAAACAATAAATTTTTAGTTAGTTTTATATATATTCTAATGAAAATAAATTCATTTTTTACTAAAAAAATACTCTTGTATAATTATTGAAAAAAATGGTACAAATGGGATTTTGGGAACCGATCAGAAAGAGAAAACAGAACTTGATAAAATTATTTGGAATCTGCAATAAAATAAACCTTACAAATTTTATATTAGAAATGTATACACTTACTTGATTGTTATTTTAGCGAATTAACTAGAAAAACAAAACATCTTTGAATTAATTAGGAAAACAAATGATATGAAAACAATGAAAACAAAAACATGAAATGGGGAATTCCATCCAATGTTAAAAAACATGCCCGACAAACTAAAATACTGCAAGTCAATAATATTTTAATGAAAATTTCAAAATTAATATTATTGCACGAACAAAATAAAATCTTTGATGTAAATTTTATCAAAAATACTGTACTTAATTTAATCTTAGTTATTTACTAATATATCATAATATTTTATGAAATCAGTAACAAAAAAGACCAAGATAAGAAAAAATGAATACAATAATTATAAAAAAGTACTTAAAAGAAACTAAAAAACTCTGAAAATAAGTAAATTATGTGAAATTTATAATATCAAATTAAAAGTTCTTTCATAATATTTTTAGTAAAATGGGTAAAAATTCTAAAAGCAATAAATCAAATCAAATTCCTATAAATACTTTTATTTAAATATAAAATAAATTTTTATAATTTATACAGATGCAAATACATGTATTTTTTGTTAGAGGTACATAAATTTGTTAAAAACTTTACATAATAATGTTACACATTCTGTTTTAATTTTGACTTGAGAATGTTTTTTGATTATCGAAACACTTATTACTATTTTTAATAAGCCCTTTGCAACTTGACTTAATCTACTTTAATTTTCTAATTTAGTGCAGTAAAGTGATACTATCCTTGTTATCAAAAGTACGAGAACCTGCTTTTTCGCAATTAATTTTCAATTTTCGAAAAATGTTTTGTCATCAAGTGTTGTTTTAATGGTGAATAGTAAACATGAAGTCATCATATTTTTGAAGAGTTGAAAAATAAAAAAATTGGTTTCTCGCATTCTCTGTAACAAGGAAAGTTTTTTCATATAGTTTTTGTGGCATTAAAAATGAAAATTAACAAAGCAATAAATTCTTACTCAATTGGTAGTAAAAATGTTTAAGTATTATTCTCATACATCAATATTTATAGTGACAAAGAAGTTGATTTACTTGATAATAATAAAGAACGTTTCAAGCACCTATATTCAGACAACTTACAAGTTTACGTTCAGATTCCGCGTGGTGATCTGCATAAGAGTGTTGCAGAGCTTAAGGCAGCCGCGGAGCTCGTGCACGATTGGGGTGCTTCTTTAGACATTAGCGATAAGGCCAAGCCATTATTACAGGTCAATACAGATTTATAATAGTACATTTCGATACTAGTGCGAGAAAGTGATTTTCAGCCTCGCGGGGGCGTTTGCGCCCGAGCGAAGCGAGGGTGTAAAGTCTACTCGAGGTTGAAATCACTTCCTCGCTCATGTATTGAACCGTATTTTTTGATACGACGTGCACAAAGCGAGATTTAGCATACGCTTTTTGGTTCGAGCGTGTACAAAATCGAGCTTTGCACACGGAGTGTCCAAAAATATATTTCGATACTAGTGCGAGAAAGTAATTTTAGCCTTGCAAGGACATGTGCCCGAGCACATGGTCCCATTCTTCACCCTTTTTTCACCCAGAGCGAGGGTGAAAAAATCAAGCGAGGTTGAAATCACTTTCTACTTCTGTATCGAACTGTATTTTAATATGACATGTACAAAGCGATATTTAGCATATAAGCTTATGTATTTAAGCATGCGCGAAATTGATCTTTGCGCACGTAATATCAACAAATCATATTTATAGTGAAGATCACCCTGGTGTACATGTATAAGAGATGGAAGTATATTTTCTTTTCTAATACGGTATTACTTTTGGTGTTGTGCTGGTCTATAATACATAAGGGAAGTCTCACATTAACTATACAACGAAGAGATTCAATAGAATCCTTTTTACCCTTCGCAATTTGCACCAGAACTTTTTCCCTATAGAGATCACTGCTACGCAGTATTTCTGGATGCGTCGTTAAGACTCCGACGGAGACTGCAGGTATTGCAGAATTTATGTGACCGGTATAGTCGTATAGGTGCATGAGCGCATCACATCGCAAAGAATGGACCGCGACTATTTCTTATTGTTACATAAATAAAATCTTATAAAACCTTTCGAGTAGATAAACCAGATTATTTTAGCTCTCTTTTCACTGTGTATGTTCCTTTTGATCCTCCGAGGTGCTTTTTTGTTGAACACACTTACATTCGAGTATACCGTAGCAGGGACATGCTCTAATAGAACTAGACTAATATCTATCTTTGTATGTTTATAATCGTTGGCAATATCGATAATTCATTTAATGTCTAGTTTCATCATTTTAATTTATTGCTCATACCTGTCTGTTTATATGTATATGTGTCGTCAACTAAATTTATTATACTTTATTTTGAGGTGTGACTGTATTTGCGGCATGAATAGGCCGCTGAAAGTGATATCACTTCAATACTTAATTATTTTTAATTCGATATACTTATTTTATAATACTGCTATCTCGGTTACTTCATTGATTTGTAACTACCGAAACTAACTATTTATATATTATAACTAACTATTTATAACTTCCGAAATTTCATAAGAGACTTTTGTTGTTTGTAAGTTTGTATTTTTTTTAATTATCAAATGAAATGCACGCATACATTATTACGTATAATAAAACAATAAAAACCTGGTTGTTTTTATAGATGGTTGATTTTCTTACATTATATTGTATATTATATTATATCATATTATAATTGATCTACATATAATGAGAAAAACATTGTCCTTTTCCTTATTTTTCTATTTCAGGCTTAGATGTTTCAGAAAAACTACTAATCCATTTTTTATTCTAAAAACAGCAAATAAAAGTTCATTTTCATTAGTTTTATTCTACTTTTCGAAACTTTACTCGATTTTTAGACAAGATTATTAACATTTAGAATAAGCCAAATTTTTATATTTTTCCTAAAATGAGAATAAAAATATCCATAATTTAAGCTTTCCAATGCATAAGACCGTGTTACTGTGATTTTTCTAATTATTTGCTACTTAAAAATATATCAAAGTTTAAACGAAATTCGTGATCCTGAAGTACAACACTATCTTTGTAAGTAAAAATCTAATGCGCTCGATCTTCGCTCTGTCTCTCACTCTCTCTCTATTTTCATCAATGACATTGCAGACGTGCTTCTCCACTCCAAGGCCTTGCTGTTTGCGGATGATCTTCAGATCTATATGCCTTTCTTTCCGGCGAATATCAACGAAGGGATGGCATTGATTAATGAGGACGTGAAGAGGATCATCGGCTGGTCTGTGGAAAATCGTCTCTCGATCAACGCCAAGAAAACTAAGGCCATGATCTTTGGCAGCCTCAAGTTTATTTCACGCAACGACCTTGCTGTGGCTCCAAGGATCCTTGTTGATGGCCGCCCGATCGACTACGAGTCAGAGGTCAAATGTCTGGGGGTTATCCTTACCCCGCGTCTCGACTGGCATGCCCACGTCGGACTCGCCGTGGACCGAACGTTCGGTGCTCTCGCGACTCTGAGGCGTTTGAGGCATTCTCTTTCCGCTGAACTTAGGAAGCAACTCGTCCAGTCACTCATCATTTCTGTCTTTGATTATTGCAGCGCTGTCTATAATGACCTGGACGACACGAGGGAATCGGGAAGGGCGTGTCACTACTCATCGGCTCAGACTCGGCTGGCTCTCACCTAAACTTAGGCGCGAGTACTTGCTTTCATCTATGACTTTCAAGATTCTCGCCAATTTCTCGCCAGTCTACCTTGCAAGCAGGTTTACAGTTCCTTCCAATGAGGTAGTAGTCAGGGCCTCCTCACGCCTACCTCCTAAGCCCCTCTACGAGCCTACAGCCAGGACAGAGTCGTGGAGGAATTCTTCCACGCTAACGGCTACGAGGTGCCTGAATAGACTTGCTTCTATCAACTTTGCTATTGACGACCTGCCACTTTTCAAGAGCAACTGCCGCAATGTACTCATGGCGAGGAATGAAGATCTGTGGTGTGAATGCGTCCTGCGTGAAGGAATTCTAGTGTAGCTTTGGTGCAAGTGCTTTTGTGAATTGTTCTGATTACAGTTCTCGTTGTTTTGACTTTTTCAAATTTTTATGCTTTTTATTAACTTTAATTTATACCTAGTGCTTACTTTTCATTATTTTTGCCTGTTATGTTTATTTTATTAGCGTTATGTTTTCTTATACTCAAATTTATCTTTTGTTATATGTTTTTGTACTATATTTTTTCTATAGTTTGGCCAGAGGGGGTTCTTACCACATAGCTTAAATAAATTACAACAATCAATCAATCTCTCTCTCTCTGACTTTACCACTCTTTCTTCAACATAACATGTAACTCTAAATAGCTACGTCACTTTAAAATTTTGCTTCTATATTTTTTGCCTTCGCTTATTTTTTTTTTTTTTTTTTTTTTTTTTTTTTTTTTTTTTTTTTTTTTTTTTTTTTTTTTTATTTTTAGTTTTTTTGGTGTTTCTTTTGTTACAGACACTTACAAACAAATTTTTACTTTAAATTGGAGAAATTTCGGAAGGTTGCGGAATTTTAGTTTGTTTCTGCGTGTGCACAATATTTTTGCCAAATCTTCAAGCAGCACTGCCAAATACACATCGCCAACGACTTCTAGTAATCACCGGGGGAGCACTAATCTAAGATCATACTGAAGATTCATTTTGTCATCTGCTCAATTTGCAAATCTGAAACCCTGGAAGGATTGAGCTGAGAGGGATGGATGGAGCTGTACGAGTGGATATCTATCAAAAATAAGATCCTGACGACTTCCAAAATAGCAGGGGGAAATAGCAAAGGCCAGAGTACGTTTTCGACTTTGTACAATGGGGCGATTATCCTCCTACATGTTTGCTCTTATCTATAGACAACCTTTTATTATTAATTCTAATTTGGTTAATATTCAAGATATTTAGAATAGATTGTAGTCATAAAGTTATTATGGACGATCTAAACGGCGATCTCCTTGATTTTAAGTACAATTATGCGCTTACCATCATTTAGCATGTCTCCATTCCAGTTAAAAAAATTCTGTGATTAATCACACAATACAGCACTGGATTAATCACAGGATATTATTGTTAATGTAATTAATTATTATTAATTATTATTAATTCTTTAATGTAATTTTTTATAATCGAAATTATCAAAATAATATTTATTATTGTTTATGTATTTTAATTTCGTTTAAACGGTATTTACTAAATTTATATTGAAATGGAAATACATATGGGCGTCTTAATTTTTTTCATATTTTTCAAAATTGATGCAGGATTTTGAAATGTTTTGTTTTTTTAGGTACTACTGTACCTTGACTATTAGTCATGAAGATATTTTGTGAATATATGATTGTTTATAATTATTATTAATAAACAATTGTCAAAAAATATGGGTTTTTGAGAATTTAATGTGTGACTGAAAGGGTCAAAATAAATTAAAATGTGTATAGAATAATACATAACTTTTTAATAATTTCAATAATAAAATTACGGGATGAATAATCATCTGCTTAATCACAGAATTTATTAAGAGATTCAATTCTCGTTAATATTCCCGGATCAATCACGTGATTGAGCAGATAATCCCGTGATTAAGCCGTCTAATTCCCTGATTAAGCCGGCGATAGATAATCCCGTGATTAAGCCGTCTAATTCCCTGATTAAGCCGGCGATTATCATAAGATTTTTGTAATCGGGATTCGTCGGAATTGAGGTGGTTCTTGTAAATAATGACATTGTATTGGATATACTGGTATCGTAACGACATGCCGGTTTAATATTATCATTATAAACTGTTAATAAAGTTGAATTTACTATTTTCTTAAAAAACTGTGAGTGGTCGGCTAAGAGTAAAATGGTATACATAGTTTACCTCTCGAACAACTTCACACCAACCCAATGAATGCAATCTGGCGCCTTTTAAAATCTTTAAATCTCGTAAAAGTACAATTTTTTCTTAACTTCCTGGTGTTACTGTACAGTTAAACAGAATGGTGTTTACAGTACTTTTTCGG
>JAPYZA010004161.1:0-13900 GCA_030522685.1 Eupelmus azureus | reverse complement strand
CTGCGTGATATGACGCCCTCGGCTTCGCCTCGGGCGCCAACTTCACGCAGTGGCGGAACTTCAACTTTCGTCCCTTGTACCGTAATATACTATTTTTCTTTTTAATATTGCTCGAGTGCTGCGTTATTGATGGGAGGTAATTTCTATGTACGATTTTGGGCTCGGAGCTGTGTATGTGTGTATACGCGGATATTTAACCCGTCCTGGCTGAGAGCACGGGCTTGAGAGCAATCAAAATATACAAAGCTCGTTCCTCGAATAATTGATTTATAAATATTCAAAGCAGGAAATTGAGTCATTAAACGCGGGTAAGAAAAAAACTGAATTATTAATGAGCCCCACATGAGAGCGCCGTATAGATATTTCCAGGCATTATACATATACGCGCCCAATTCCGTTATGATAATTCTTCTTCTCTGTATAAGGTCATAAGCGAGCGACTCTCGGCAGTTTAACGAAATCGCCTGAGAAATTTCGTATCAATCAGTTCACGCATAAATCAATCTCTCTCGATAGAAAATAAAAACTACGCCTTGACAAATTAAAAACTTTTCTACTCTAGACACTTTACATTCCTCGATTCGGATTCCCACAGGCCTGCTTCTTTTTTTTACGCATCGACCCCCCGAAAAAGCACCTACCGCACGGCCACCGATTTTCCATATTATCTCGCGTCGACGTAGGGAAGAATACAGCTTCGGAGGCTCGCGCCTCTGATAGTGCATCGCGCGCTGCATTTTTGTTCGGGGCCGGAGGCGAACGGCAGCAGCGGAGAGACGTAATCGGTGGCTTCTTCCTGGAAGATGTCCCGGCGCATACCGATGCGAGTATATGTGTAGGGAGGAGAAATGTTTTACGAGCTGGGTGATAAGGTGATATTACATTTTGGGCTTGCTGGGCGAGCGTTTGTTTTTGTAGAGATTTAGTTTGGAAAATTGTGAGTATGTTATTTGGTTCTATTATGTGGTAAAAGACTATAACAATGTTGATTAACAGCAATTTATAAAAAATGAAAACACTATACAAAATATTACAAAATCATCGAAAAGTTTATCAATTAATTACAATCCAAAAGAATCCAGCAACTCATAAAAAAAGAAAGGTCCAACGAGTGAGTCATTAAACCTCTGCTCACAGAATCCTCTAACAATCGTAAACCGCTCTCTCACAGTCCCAGCGAGCTTACGTAAAGCGCAGCAGCAACCTCCACACACACACACATACACAGAGCTTTCCACGCTATCTATTCAATCGGTAGCCGGCCGCTCTTGCATATATAAATAAGATCTACTCAGCGCGCGCGCTCGGTGGCTGCGTGTACACGGGAATCCTTTAGGCCGTTCTAGATAAAGCGCCCCGAGAGCTGTGGGGGACACCTTCCGCGTGTGTATAAAAGAGAGCCGCTCTCTTGCGCAGCTTTCATCGCGCCGACGCGGCGATAAAGTCAGCGCGCTACTACTTTTTTACCGGCGGCCACTGCGCTGGCGCCGAGAGGACAGAGCGGGGAGGCTAATCTCGGAATTCTTTTTGAGGTTACACCTTATTTTGGGACACTTTATGCGAGGGTTGAAGAGAGGCCAGAGAGCGGATGGGCTTCCTTTGATGATTTCTTTTTCTTTCGGGGAGGCCTTGGGATTGTTGGGAATCCGTTGTGGAAGGAGTTAGATATTTTTCTAATAGGAAAAATTTACTAAAAATTATTTAGGCCTTTGCATAGTTTATCACGTAGAGGAAGCTTGACGATATAGTATCTTGGATCTCAATCGACCACCTACGGAATAAGCAATACAGATTCCCACTTCTACATAGCCCAAAATAAAAATCACTTCAGACATCGCTTATGCTCGCGCGAAACTCTCGCCGCTACAGAAAATCCGCGCTCCATACCTATACCCACACTCACACAAGTACACGTCGAGCCATCGTACTCAGCACACGGAGAAGGGATAGAGAGGGAGCAAGCGAGCGAAGAAACATTTCGCGATGGGTGGCACACAATATCTCTCCTCTCCTTTCCTCTGGCGCGCTCGCGCCGAGCTGGAGAGAGAGAGAGCCGCTCGTGGGAAACGACGACGACCACGCCGGGAGAGCGCGAGTGTAGCCAGCTTCTGCGAGAGTCGTGACGTGAGCAAGAGAGCGCGGATCTGCCGCGCGCGTGTGTGTGTGTATACCTGCGACATACGGAAAAAGTAGCGCGAGTGAGTGGATAGGAGTGTGAGGATGCGTTTTGGGATTTTCGTTGAGGAATTGAATTTATGAATGACTGATGCAGGGAGTGGCTGAGCTTTGTTGTGTCTCTAGAGGATGTGATGTCATCCGGTATTGGGGAAATTGAAATTTAGAGAATGAGGTCTGTTGATAAAAAGGAAATTACCCGAGCACCCTTATCCAGAAAAATCAGTAGTAACAGACTGACAATCCGACCTCGATTTCCTCTCTACTCCCTCAGTAAAAATCGCCAAAACCATCTCGATTATCACCTCAGACTAACCTCTCAGAAAGCCAGCTCAGCCTAGAATCCAAAGAATGTGTCCATAGCCACATGCCCACAACCAGAGACCCGAGCGTTAACGAAAGCGCGCGCAAAAACTCCTCCCGTCCGCTAAAGCGAGCCATGAGAAAACGTCTCCGGCAGGCGCCACCGCGTGCAGCCTGTAATTATATAATAATTCATAAATACCGGACGAGCGAGGAGAGGCATTACGCGAGGATTTAGTGGCCTCGCGAGGACGAGCCGCTGACTTTTTCCCCCGCGGCCTTTCTTCCTGCGCCTCTCTCCGTCTTCCTCCCAGCTCTAAAGCTGCGTGGAAGAAGCCAGCTCTCCGGCGAGGAGAAAAAGGAGAGAAGGAGATGGAAGCGAGCGCTGTGTGTGTGTGTGCGTGTCGCTGGGCGCTAGCTCCTCCTTGCGAGGCTGTAGGTAATCCTATTATCGAGGTCATTATGTTCGGACGTATTACCATAACGACTCGTTGCGCTGAGCGCCTCGTGAAAGCGCGCGAGGGCTCGTACTTTTTTTCTCCTTTCGGTTCTTCTGCTGCTTTTCTCCCTGCTTTTTGCCCCGGCGTTTCGTCTGCCATTGCGCGAGTCGATGTTTCATTTAATACGGGAGAGCGGAAGGTTGTAAAGAAGCATCATCTAAGAGTATTCCAGCTCGTGTATACAGGAAAAAACCGTTGCTGTAAGCACACGGCCGAGTCGAGGGAAAAAAATTCACGACCTCCGACCTTCGAGCGCTAAGCCTGAAATCGAGCGAGCGCGCAATTATTCCGCAATTATTTACCGTACGGCATGCACAACTGTAACTCGCATTCCAGCGCGCGCAAAGCTACACATATATCCTGCTCTCTCCCTCGCGCTGCAAGTGCAACGGGCGAAACTCACTCCCCCTCCTCTCGCATATATGTAGCGCGCGCGGAAAAATCGTTCACATGGCGAATGACCGCTCGCTCTTGCATCACGCGCGCTCGTGATCCGATAAATCAATATATCTCCGATATACGCTGGTACACACGTATATACACACACATACAAGCTCTCCTCTCTATCTCTCAATCTTCCTATACCCACCCCTTTTTTCTCGTCCAAGCAGATACATATTCCACCCCGCTCTCGCTTTTACGTAATTCCCTCGCGCGAACGCGGAAAAGCGCATGTTGCGATCCTAGAGAGGGATAAAGCGGTCAAATCACGAGGCGCACCCTCGAGAGAGTCCGTATCGCATCTGGGATATCGCGCTGATATTCCGGGAGCGTCTAACTCTCCCCCCGTAGCTGCTATTATTGCTCCCCGCGGCGGGAGACGCCGTGTAATCCTCGATACCCACCGCAAGCGAGACGTGCTTTTTTAAGCCACTTTAAGGCTGCTGGGAGGGGGAATTGAGAGGGAGAGACAAGGTAGTTTTTTTTTCGAAAATGGAGGATTTCGTTTGTGAAAGTTTGGCGTATCGAAATATGATTTTGCGTTAAGTTTCGTTGCTGATTTGAAGAGCTTTTTACTTATATTTTCTCCGGATACACACGCGGCTCTCGCTCGTTATCGGGAAAATCATCGGGCGCGCGCAAATTAAAATTTCGCCGCGAGAAATTTTAGAAAACAACAGACTCGCCCGCCTTAATGCGACTCGCAATTATAAATAAACGACGCGGCGGACAATGCGCGCTCTTCCATAAAGTTTCTCCTCTCCGCGCTAGTAAAAGCCGTCGCTCCGCTCGAAACCGAAGAGAGAAAGCCGCGAGGGAAAGACGCAGTAGAGAAAAAAAAAGCAGATCGGAAAGCGAGTGTATATCGCGCGAACCGATCGCCGTATGTCGCTGATACACTCGACTGCTGCTGTTGCTAGCTAGTCGTAGATGCCCGGGCGATATTATATTTTACCGTGCTTTCTCAAGAGAGCGCGACCCTTCTATTTTTCGAGATCCCATTTATTGACCGAAAATTTGTAACGGACCGAGAGCTTCCCTGATCTTTGCTGGCGATACGCCGGCTTGGCCGATATCGATTCTGGTTTGATGAAAAATTGCCGCGAGGTATTGTGTCGTTGCGTCACGGGAGTGGATCGTCTCTTTTGTTTGTAACAGGAGTTGGATTGCTATCGGTTTTTGGAGTTCCGCTTTACGCTGCTAAATTTTATTAACAATTATAGAAACTCTACGTGTGGAGTACAAATAAAAATCCAAAACCGAGCCCTAAAAAATGATTAATGTGAAAATAATCGTCTCTACAGCTGGGCCAGCTCCGAGCCTGCACTTAAACCGCTCATCACAACAGCTAAACAATCACCGCAAACTAAACTACTCAAAGACTCCCCTTCAAAACAAGGCATCCAGAGGGCCGGGCTAATACTCCAACTTAGGAAAATTAGACGCACAACCAGTCGTATCCCCAGACCTCGGCGCTTCCTCTCCCATGAAAATACCAACAGGCGCATAACCTGCGAGTGTACAGCTTACGCGCGCCGTCTGGCGCCGCGTAAATTGCGAATCCCCTTCGTTCATGAATGAAGCGCGCAGGTGGAGTAGGGGAGGCCTCCGAAGAAACGGGTTCGGAGAGCCGAGCTCTCGCCGAGTCAAAACGCCCAAATAACCGGCGATTTCCCATAAAATTAATGACCGCCGGAGCGGCCTCGAGGCGAGGCTGCGTCCGGAATTATGAATGGGAATATCCTCCTCCTTCGCTCCTCGAGACGACGAAAAACTCCCGGAGATGCTGCAGCGCTTCGTTTATCTTGGCTGGTGGAGCCGTTTTTTTTTTTTAAGGAGAGTTTTTCCTATCTTTGGATCGATGCGTAAATTAAGCTTTACTGACACGCGCTTCGCGATGAGATGATTATAGGTTGCGGAGATCGCCGGGGATTTTTCGGTGACTGGAGTTGAAATATTAATAGCGGTTCGATTTCGAGGAAAGTAAAAGGGCGGGTTTTATTGTGCGTCTGTTACTGTTTATGCGTGCATTTTAAAGGGCTCGTTTCTTAACTTCGTTTGGCTTCTTATAATTGATGGAAATTTTTTCTAATACGACATTGTTACCGTTCGAAGGTCTTCCGAGGCCAGCGTTTAAAAAAGAATTCGCTTAGGAATTTTGATGTTTATGGGATCTTTTACTACGTATCATTGCAAGTCTCGGTTAGCTTCGCTTCATTTAAAGCATCGTTAAAGAGACTTTGAACGCTCGCAGCCATGTACTTAAATATAAGCCAGTTTTACCCACACATTTTTTGTGCCAATTTAAAAGTAATTAAACTAATCCAGACGCCAATGCAAATAACAAAGTATTTTTAACTTTCATAAAATTTATCTTTCACTCCGCGCACACAACGCCGCGAATTCACATCGAAAGAAGCGCGCGAGCGCTCGGCTCGTTAAATCGCTATAGGCACGCTCAAAGCGACGCACTCCGCGAGATACACACGCACAAGCATGCGTCTACATTGCGCAATGCGAGCGTTTCTTCCTTCTCCGCGAGCTGACGTCGAATGCCGCGCGGGTTTTTGCGAAAGCGTGGGTGGAGCACGGCTTTTTTCATCGATCGACGTGCGCTGATACCAAAGAAAATTCCCGAGTGCGCGAAGACGCGGGGAAAGGCGTTCCTACGAAGACCGGGGGTGGGGGGGAATATTTTAAGTGAGCGCAAGCACCCGTTTTAGCCCCGCGAAGTGGCTTTAATCGAGATGCGCGGGGATGGTTAAGGGCTGCTGCGGTGGATTTTTCGTTTTTTTCGGAGTTTGCTAGTTGGTGATGATGAGGTAAAAATGGATAATTTGTTGATTATATATTTTTTATTGCTTAATAGACTAACAGCGTGTGAATTTGATCCCCAGCCGCATTAATGTTCATTTTCACGGCATGAGGTAACAATAATTAATACTAATTATAATTGCAGCAGAGCTTGTACTTGTAGAACGTCTGTAATTACATTCAGCAAAACGAATGTTTAACCCTTTACCATAGGAAATAAATTTTCTCATATTATCACATTTAAATCAATCAGACTAGAACAGGTGATTGAAATAATTATAGGATAGCCTCCTTTTTTCTCTTATCCGCTTCAAAATCACGCAATGTTTTAACGCTAAGAGAACTAAACTCATCGTTATAGCTACACCTGTTGAAAAAAGAAACTATTAAAAGATATGCAATTCACACTACGATGCTTATCTACCGTTTTATCTGAACTCAACATAATTATGTCGTTAAACGCTCGTGTAGTATTTGCAATTATTCACTTCGATGGAATAAAATGGGAATAAATTTTTTCTCTCCGTTGGTATTACAACTGTAAAGTTGTTATTTTGTTATCTTACAACACTCTGCTTTATCTTTAATTAACACCGACATTAATATTTCATTTTGATTCTTAACGTTGTCCATTAAAAAATATAAGCCAATGTTTAAAAACTTAATTTTGACGTTTTTCTAAATATAAAATCATCTTTGACACATTGCTATTAAATCTATAAATTACAAATGATCTTCATAATTACCCATCACACGAACCAACTTTTCAAATGCAGCAGTTTAAAATCCATCTGTTAGCATAACGCGCGAAAGCCAAACGGAGAAAAGAAAGTCACCTTCAATCAACGTCACGTTAATACACGAAACGATCTCGTACGATCTTGTAATCGCACGCATACTCGCTCAATACCGTATCCTTAAAACTACATTACCACTTAACGCTCGTAAAATAACCGATCATTACTCACTTTTGAAAAAGCCTAGCTCCGATACATCTAATCGTCATGCATCTCCCGTCCAGCTCGCAGCCGATTACCTCTTTAATTATTCCTCTTAAAGCCCATCACAGACCCCACTCTTCAAACAAACAACGAAAAAAAAAGGAACGAAACCAACGAGAGGAAACCGAAAAAAGAACAGAGACAGCAGAAACAAAAAAGGAAGGCGAGAGAGCTCCGGGGCGTCGCGCGGTAATAAGCCGGCCGCTTCGGGGAATCGTCATCGTCCGCTGCTGCTGCTGCTGGCTTTTTTTCTTCGGCCAGAGCCTGTGTGTATCATCGAGCAAATCGGCCTCATCCTGTGCGCCCCCGGACAGCCTTCCCATTCGCTTCCTCTGAGAGAGAGAGAGAGAGAGAGAGAGAGAGTGAGTTGCGCGACGCGATCGAGAGCTGTGACTTCTAGCGCTAACGAGCCTGCGGTTTTTGACGATGACTTTTCAGGCTGGTTCTCGTTTTTTGAGAGAGCCTGATTTGGAGGAAAGAGGATTAGGTTGGGTGCGATTGTCGGGGAAATTGGATTCGAGGAGGGAGCCGATGGTTTTGGAGGCGAGGAGGACGAACACGGTGGCTGATGGCGAATGAAGCTTAAGTGCGGGTATTGCTCTGGTTGACGTTTTGTAATGGGTTTCTGTGAAAGCTATTAGGGTCGATTGTTGTAGGTTGGAGTTGGTTGATTGATTGATAGAGAATTGTCCGGAGTTGTATTGATCATTTTTTTTTTATTTTGTTATTTTGGTTTATTTTGTTATTTTGGTGAGTAAAATTTTTTGGATTCGTGAAAGTAAAATGAAATGTTATTTTTTCTGGAAAGTTGCAGCATTCTTTTTGGACGCTACAGAAAATACAAAGAATTATATAGGAGAGTGTCGAAAAAGAGATGATTTGGTGCTAACGAGCGTCCAGTTAGTTTTGATGGCTCGAGGCTCGAATTTTTTTCTCATTTCTTTTTAGAAATTATATAGCTTCGAGATGGATTTCTCGTGAGTGGCACCTGCAGAAAGGCCAATTTAACTCCTTTTAAAAATCGATGTCTAATATTCTTTTATACTTTCTTCTAACACTCATTTACGGTTACCCCAGCACATCATTTTCCAGTAACTTTAACAATAAATTTACGACAAAAACTCGTAAAACCGAATCACAGAATGAAAACCAACATTTAACTAAAATCAACCTGAAAAAAGTAGACTCGAAACTAACTTGAAATAGAACCCAGCCAAAATAACATTCGCCGCTCATTTCCCCAGCCGTTCTTAAATCCTCTAATTCCCCAGCCCACCGAGTCCTTGATAACAAGAAAAAAGTGTAATAAGAAAGCCGGGTAAACGAAACTTGAGCGCCCGAGTCCTCCGAGAAAATTAGAAACTATGCGAAATACACATCCCATCAGGGGACGGGGGGAGTTTCGCAAAGGAACAATTTCGCCGCGACCGGCACTTATGTACCTACCGCGAGGACGTCTAGTCCATTTTCGCGTGCCACTAAACAGCCTCGCGACATTCGAAAGCCCGTGATTTCACGAGGCGGGGATGCTAGGGAAAATCGGTCTGTGTGTGTGTAGATGTGTGGGTATGGCGGAAAAAATGGGTAGGTAATGGAGAGAGAGAGAAGCGCGAGCTGCAACGTGTGGTTAGCGCGAGAGAGCGAGTGCAGGGTTATGCGCCTCGGCGTTTTAGCGGGGCACTTGTTATACTGCAACTCTGCGAGAAAGTGTATAGTGCGGTTTCTTTTTATTTTCCAGACTACTAACCATTCTTTTTCTTTGCACTTTTTTTTACAAAAGTAAAATTTCATATCAGCCCAATAAAATAAACTCTATCCTTTCACACTTTATCTTATCCTTCGCACGCCTCCCAAAAAAACCAAGCATCAAACCATATCCCCTCAACCCTCGGCCCACACGCAGCAGCTCGCGCGGCGTCGCAACGATATCAAAGGCCGAGCGGCAGCGAACCACACCCAATCGCCGCGGCGCAGGCGTATATAGCTAAGCCAGCCGCGCAGGAACCATACGCGCTCCTCGACACGAGGACGTTTGAGAAAGTGATCGAAGCCCGAGCCGAGGGCGCCTGGCGCAGCCCGAAAGAGACGTGTCGCGATTTCGAGATGTCGCGCCGACTTAGCTTCTACACGGCCAGCAAGAGCTGCGAGAGCGTGTCGGGCTCACGCTTCGCTGCCAAAGGCGGCCCCGACGACATATACGCACACGCTTGAGAGAGAGAGAGAGAGCGTTTCTCTATCCCCTCGCGAGCGTTGATTTTTATGTGTCGCTTTCGGCGCTTGCGCTCACCCTTGATCTCTCGGCTGGAAGCCGAAAGTTTGGCTCCTAAGGAACGTTTGTCTTTGGGAGGGTTTTTCCTTTTTTATCGAGGGTGGAGGATTGAGTTTTTAGAGGTGGGATAGAGTGGTTGAATTTTTTAGTTTGATCAATTGATTACATTGGATGATAAAAACAAAACGAATGTCTATCGCATCTTAATCAATCCCAATCGAGAAACCTAAATTCAAACCGCAATCCTTTAAACCAAAACATCGCCCCCGAAATTCGCATCGGAACCCCATTAACCCAGCGGCGCGGCGAGCCTCCACACAGAGGCTCACTCAGCTCCAGCCGCAAGTAGATAAAGTCAGCTGGCGCGGCGAGCAAACAAATGCGCCGGTCAGTACGGCGGCGCGCTCGCGCTGTAATTAATCGGCCTCGGCAATCTCTCCCTCTCTTTGTGTGGTGGCAAAACCGGAAGGTGCGAGCTAGCCCCCCCCCCCCCACCTTCTCTCTCTCGCTCGGCGAAATGTGTTTATTCGCGTTAACACCGAGCGCAAGCGCGGCTATATATACGAGCTGTATCGCGCCGAAACGAGCCGTGCAAGCCGAGAGGGAACGAAATGAACACAGAGCCGCGCTGCACGCGCTAATTAATATTTACCCTCCGCCAACAACATCCCGCCCGCGAGTTAAACTACCAGTTGGCGCGCGGCGTCTATAGCCTACCCGTCGGGCTTTCCGGCCTGGGCGAGTGTGGGTGGTTCGAGGGGGGAGGTGGGCAAGGTTTTTTTTGGGTTTGGTGCGGAGAAAATTGCGGGGGGTTTTTTAATGGGTGTAGGAGATTATTGGGATGATATCCTTGGTAGAAATTTATCCATTTATAATGGTTAGAGGCCAAGAAATAACATTGAATACATTTTTCCTTGGGGTTAACCAGCCATTACTTGGAATCATTTCTACTAGAGTTGTACAGTGGATATAAATAGCTCTGTGGGGTAGTGGTTTGAATGATGTACTTTAATTATTTTATTCTTTGATCAATTTGTGATATTGATTATTTTGCTTCGTCCGCGTCTGTTTGTAGTTTATAGAAATATGTCAAAATTATTTGAAAAACAAATAACAGGTTCCCCGTACGCTCTTATTGTGTTAATTACTTATTTTGAATTCACGTCAGTCACCGAAAAAAATGGCTGGAATAACGAGCGAGCTTTTTCACAAACCAGTCACGTACACTGAATTAAATTGACTCTCGAACCATTCGCGACTTTACTTTTCGGTCCTCGTCTCACTACTAATGAAAGCAAAAAAGCGACACTCGCGCATAAATGGAAAATACTTTAAACAAAGTTTCTCAAAATAATCGAACCAGTTTTTCCGCCTCCTCTCAAAATAAGCGATTGCCCGGGCTAATCTCAAGCGCAAAAACCCCGTAATCCGCAGTCTCCAGCGCGCATAAGCCGAAACCACCGAAAAATCTCTACCCCCCTCCACGAAACCCCTAAAAATCCCAAGCCTGCAAGAACAACTCGAGAGAGAAAATGCCGCGAAAGGAGCAAACCTTCCTCTCTCTCTCTCTCTCTCTCTCTCCCCGTCGCTCACGTCTCTAGCCAACCCGCAAGACCAACACGCGCGCACACACGCACGCGTGCACGTACGTATATAGAGACGCACAGTCACACTCAAGAGCATATAGCTCGCTCGGCGGCTGATCTCCCCCCTCCCCCCACCCCCACTACGCTCGGCCGCTCGGGCGCGAAGCCTTGCCGTGTACATTTTCTCAGCCGGCTGCGCGCGGAGGTGGGGATGCCACCGACCGCCTCTAGGAACGCCCTTCCGTGCGAGCGCTCTCTCTCTCTCTCTCTTTCGAAGGGGAGAGAGAGAGGCAAAAAAATCGCGCGAGCACAAAGATGGGAGTAGTAGGGGGAACGGAGCTGCTGCTGCTGCTGCTGCTGACGGTGACACGAGGAGAGAGAGAGAGAGAGAGGAAGAGAGAGTGTAGCGATGCGGGGATGCCTGGATTGGATTGATGCTGCCGGGGTGTGATTGTGTGGGTTGGGACGCTGGGATGCTGCTGTTGCTGCTGGATTAGAGGATTTTTTGAGTTTTTAGGGTTTTTGGATGGTGGGATAAGATTGTTTTGGATCGGATGAGAAGATTGAGTTGTGATTGTGTTTGTGTGATTGCTTTTGAGTGGGATAGTTTTGCAAGAATTTTCGTATATTGGAAATTTAAACTCGCTAAAGCAAATAATAATTTACTAATTGTTTGGTAAATATATTTGAAAAACTGATTAAGACAGTAATCTATTTGTTTATGTATTATTTCATCTCAGTGAAACATATTGTATATATTTTAAAAAAATAATAAAAATTATTCAAATAGCTTATTTAGAATTTTTCTAAATTCCTATTGAATTATAAACGTAATAAAAATTTAATTGCAGAAAATGAGAGTGAAAATTAGTTTCTCACTGGATTGTAAAAATTTGAAAGAACAAAATTTTTTTTCTATATTAAAACAGATAATCTAACTATAAGAGTAACTGCATTTTAATAGAAAACTTTCTCTATTCATTTCCGTGACGAAATCTTACAAGTGCATTAAATACATTATTAATTAAAGTTCAAAATATCTCTAAACATATTCAGATAAATAGTGCAAACATTTTAATAGCCATTATCCACAAAACATCAAAAATTGCTAAACACTAAACATACAAAACTGACAGAGTAAAACAAAATATTTTTGCACACCAACTAAACCCCCTCTCTCTCTCTCTCTCTCTCTCTCTCTCTCTCTCCTCACGTATATCTGCATATCTCTTTATTTTTCCCCTCTCCCGCACTCCTCTCCAAACCAGTATACTCCCTTCTTACCCACACGAGCGCACATACACACACAGCCCGGCGCGCAAACAAGTAAAAACGCACACGTCGCGCGCTGGCGCGATGCACGTGCAGATGCATTAATGAGTATGTAAGTGCCGGGCCGAGTGGGGGAGTATACCCGGCACGTAGGAGCGCATATACACGCAGCAAGGAGAGGGAGAGAGCGGCCGATCTTTTTTTCCTTCTCTCCGTTCTTCTTCGCTCTCTATCTCTCTCTCTCTCTCTTTTTCTCTTTCTCTCCCCGCCTGCCATGCAGCGCGAGCTGCCGGCTGTTGCCACCTATGAGCGGCCTCGCGCACGATCTCCATACTCGTCGTCCGGTGTGGATTTTTGCGCGGCTAGAGAAAGGGACATTCGATCGATTTCTCAAGGAAAGCCTGGGATCGACGTGTTTTTTGTATGGTCGAGAGAAAATTGTGACTGAGCTTTGCGTTGCATTTTTATCAAAAGACGACTTATGTAATACACATTTCTCATAAAATTTCACTTCTTCACTAACTGTTTATAAACTTATACCAATCTAAAACGAAAATCATGAAACATCAATTCTACCAAAAGCACCAGCCCACAAAAAAGCTAGAGCATCAAACGGAATAGAAGAGGAACATGGCGTCGCCTCGCTCCTTTCTCATGGTCCACGCTTGCGTAGAACGGGCGCAGCTCAGCCGGCGCGTACAGAGGAATCTCCGGGAAGAAAGGCCGGCCCCGGCATCATCGACCCCCTCGACACATATAAAAGTGGTCGAATAAACAGGGAGGGAGAGAGATAGCTTTGTTTATGCTCGAGTTTGCCGAAGGGCGCGCACGAGCCTCTATATACGTACGCCTCGTATAACTTTGTTGCCGTCGAAAGTACGTTTCTAAGGGCTAATGCTGATGGCGCGTGTAATAAATTGAATAGTCTCGGCACCGCGCGAGCTTAATTGATACCGAATGTATTACAACTGTAGTTTCAAAATTTTCTTTTTTTTTTCTTACGAATTGTTTACTATAAGAATGTACAAAGCAAAACTTTCGTTCTCGCTCTTTCTCCATGCGCCAACACCCTCCCAGCCATCGGAAAGCGAAAAACACCGAAAAAAGAGAAGCGCGCGGAAACGTCCTCGGGCTCTCCCTCCCTCTCTCTTGTTTATGGATGTTAGGGGATGTCGAATCCGACGGTTCGAGTGCACACACGCACATCTGTGTATATACACGCGCTTGTGTACGTAGCCGAGCTTCTAGGCTTGCTCTCTCAATTGGAGCGATCCTGCATCAGAGGGAGACAGAGAGAAGGAACAAGATAGATCGCCGGGGATCGCTTTACTGCCGGGGCTGCTGTTCGATTCTATTAAGCCGATGTGTCGTTCGTCCGTTCGCTTTTCGTCACCCCCCCCCCCTGGCTCTATGTGTGTCCGACACACAACCCTCCCCGTATGTGTTTTCCGCGCCCTCGACCTCGTTCCACTTTTCTAATGCTCCGAGCCAGCCCCCCCTCTGAGCTCTGCGAGGCTATCTCTAGAGAGAGAGCTGTTT
>JAPYZA010004160.1:0-25138 GCA_030522685.1 Eupelmus azureus | reverse complement strand
CCAAAGCGCTTTACTGCAAAAAAATATCACGCAAAAACCAAAAAGCAACAATCCAAAAACAGTACCTTATTCTTCGGCGGCATGGCTCCAAAGGACTACACACACACACACCCAGAGAGCGATCCCAGCTAAACGACAACACTCAGCTCCCGGGGCCCGCGCGCTCGCACACGCTGGGGCCTTCGACGGCACTCGAGCTGGCTCTGACGCGCGCCACACTCCTAGGTTGCAGTATATATATCAGCCGTCCAGCTGTAGACTAGCGGCGGCGGCGGCGGCGAAATACCCAGAGTGCACACGGGGAGCGCGCGCGCTGCTCTCTGCGGCGCGTATGCCCAGTGGGACGAGCGATATTAAAATGCGCGAGGAGAGCTGTGTCGTTATAGCCGCTCGCGAGAGGCGCGCGCGCGCGGCCCGCGGACAGGCGGCTTTATCAGTGCGACGGACGCAAGTAGCGTATAAACGCACGCACGCGCTTCCATCCGATTGCCCGCGCGCGCTCCCACTACTGGCTTCTATGTGGCTCTGTGTGCGTGTGGATAGATGCTTTTGCGCTCGCTCTCTCGTTCGCTGCGTTCAGAGGAGAGAACGGCTATCTGTTAAACGACGCCGAGCGCAAGGATTCGAGATAGTTAGATATATGCGTATGCTTGAACGCTTGGCTATGCTGGAAAGCTCGGAGCGCGCGAAAAGCTCGAGGGACGTCGCGCCAAGTGTGTGTAGAGAGACAGAGCAACACCTGTTAATCTTGCAAATTGTGCAGTCGGCCGCGGGGAATCGATATTTGGCCATCGATTTTCTCGGCTACGGGGCGACGCGCGAGGGAGCCCGTAAAAAAGCCGCGAGCGATGGGGCCGAGAGATAAGGGAGAGAGAGGGACACAAGGGCGAGTGCATAGTTTAGACTATGCGGCGAGCTAAATTAAATGGGAATGCCGCGCGCCGCTGCGGCTGCCGCGCTAGCTCGCGGGGCTCGCGAGCCCGCTGAAAAAGCTGAAAGAGAGCTATAAAAAGCGCGAGTATAGAGTTGAGAAGGCAAGCCCCTGGGCTAGCGTGACAGCGAGCCATCATCGGCGATGCTAAAAGCCAAGCTGCTGCTGCTGCTAGTGGCGGTGCGCGCATATACACGCACGCAGCGTGCATAGACGTACACGCAGAGAAAGAGAGGGAGAAAGACGGAGAGAGAGAGAATGGGGAAAATCGTTACTGCAAGGATGTCGAAGAGTGTGTGCAAGCGAGAAAGAGAGAGAGAGAGAGAGCGCAGTATAGGAAAGCTCCGACATGCATTGCGGATCCTGCCTTGACCTTCCCCCATTCGGCGCCTCAAGTCGCGCAAAAGCTGACTCTCTCCGATCGGAAAAGTGTCTACATATATACATACATGTTTAAAGTAAAAAGTACGAGCATGCACTTACATGCTGATGTTGGGCGCTGCCGCGAGTGTGGATCTGTAGGCCGTCGTCATCTTCCTGGATCTGGTCCTCGTACTGGCTCTCGCGGCTGCTGCTGGGGCCCATTCTCAGCCTGGGCTTGGGGGTCGGGCTGCTGCTGGCTGCTCACTCGCCCATGGGAGCGGGCTCATTATCCTCCCCGGCCTGTGGGCGACTGCACCGCGGCGGCTCGCCCCGTCCGGAAATCCAACGAGCTTTTCTCTTGCTCCCTTAACGGCACACTCTCTCTGCTCTCTCTCTAGCCTCCTCCTGTCCGTGTGTGTCAGAGCGCGAGAGAGCACGCAGGCACACTCACGCACCGAGCAACGCCGCCGGCGGGCCAGCAGCGCACGCACGGCCCTCGTCGTCTGCTCCCTACGGCAGCTAGTCCCTGGCTGAGCTGATCCCCAAGCTAGACTCGCTCCGCTTCTGCTGCTCTCTCTCTCTCTCTCTCTATGCTTGTCTCTCTTTCTCTCCCTTACTTCGCCGTCGTCGGCGCAGCCGCCGCCGCCGCTGCTGCTGCTGCTGCTACAAAGTCCGCACCGAGCAGGCGCGGACTAGGATCGATGAGCGCGCGAGCCACTGCCTGCCTCTCCCGCACGCCTCGCCTGCCGCCCTTTAACGCGTTCATTCATGGCGACCAGCTAATATCGCCGAGCCGCACAGCGCGCGCTAGTCAACCCCCTGCGCTAAACTCTCTAAACTCTACTCGACCTCAAAACGACTCTTACCAGCTCCACAATGCACTCGTTTATTTTAAGCTTTTTTTGGGAGAGGAGAGAAAGGACGGCCGCTTTTTTTCGACCCGGGCAAATTTGGAGCAGCGCGACCTTTTTGAGTTTGGATTTGAGGCATTGATCTCGGATCGAGACCTTGCGCTTTTTTTCGTTTGGTTGGGTTGTCGCTGGGTTTTTCTGAATGAGTCGATTTCTTTTTTTTAAACTTTGTGATTTATATGGGGTTGTGTATTGATAATGAGTTAACAATGAAAAATTGGTTTGGTCGGATTTTTCATATGATTGTGAAACATATGTATCGGACAACGACCATCAGACGTCCGCCTTATCTGGAGGCGCGAGCACACTGTAAAGTTAATGTTCGTAAAAATATTTGAGGGAATATTCAAGACAAATAAATGATTTACGCATTGTTACATGTAATTCATTTATTCAAATATGTTAAAATGGATGATCGAAAAATTAAAGCACTATTCTTATAAAATGAATTTTTTTATCGCGAAAAAATTTATTTTTAAATTATCTTTTTGCAAAATATATGTGGTTTTTACATGCTTTAAAGTAATTTAATATTCTTATTAATGATTTTTTACATACAGAATTCAATCTTCTGACTTCCTTCAATGTCATTTTATCTTGTACACTCTTTCCATTTTTAATCAATTTTAATGTAGAACAAAATTTATTTCAAGAAGTAAAATAAGAAAATTAAATGTTCAAGAACATTTACATTATGTACTATATTTTATTATTATAAAGAAGAATCTACTCTTAATTTTCAAAGATGAATCTATCGATCGCAATGATAAAAAAATTTTTAAATAAATACTATTTTAATAACTACATTATTTATTAATTTTTTAATTATTACAACTTTGATTTAAAATTTTACTATATAATCGATTTAATATTTAATTGATTAATATTGTCTATAAATTTATATATACATAATTACAGTCATCGTTATACATTTTATAAATATTCACACTGTTAAAATTTGGAACGAAATACTTTATTTGTGTTAAATTTTATTCAGCTACAAAATTTTAGCGTCAAATTCATCTGTACTTTACTTTTGATTTATAGAAAATATAAAATTGTTAATTGTAGAGAAGCGCGCAATGACGCTACAGGTGTTTCTTACAAAATTCACCTCTTTTTTACTAGTATTGCTAAAAATAATGTAGACTTCTTCAGAAAAAACTTCGTGATAGTAACAGAATTTATTGAATAAACCTCTTAGAAATATCTTGGTAGAAATATACCCATTTAAAATGTTTAAGGGTCAAGCAATAACATTGAATCCATTTTCATTACACTGAGAAAAATAGTATATCATAAATTATTATGTTACATATGAAAGTTATGACATCTTCAAAAAATAAAACATAGTAATTTTTTTTATTTTTCGAAGATGTCATAGCTATCTAACGTAATAATATTTATTATATTATTTTTCTCAGTGTAGGGGTTAAGTTAACTAGCTAGTAAATAGGATCATTTTTACTAGGATATGATTTAAAATATTTAAAATACAACTGATTTGAATGTACCAGAATTTTTCATAAGCAAGGAGGCTCAAAAATAATTTTTACAATTCACGTTTTGTTCTTTTATTAATTTTTTGTACGTTGTGCGCATAATATGACTCAATCTACTATAATACATTTAAAAGAACTTTAAATAAGCACACTCAAAAAAATACTTGGTAAGTACAACATATTAATTTGTTATATTTAGCAATTGACTTTGGCATCCAGGACCTAACGAATTAATTGGTAAAGGTTACAAAGTGTATTTTGTTAAAAAATTTTGTGTTTAAAACCAAGTTAAGTAATTACAAAGTACTTTGTAATTGTTACAATTTTTTTTTTATGAAGTATTTTTTTGTTAAAGATAACAAAACACTTCGTAGGAGCAACAAATTATATTTTAACCAAGTGCTACTTTGTTAGATTCACCAAGCACTTTTTTCAGTGCAGTCTTTAAAAAATTTAATAAAAATAATAAGTCACTTGTAGTTTTTAATCTTGATTTTTTCCAGAAAATATTTATTAAAAAAAGAAATAATAAATAAATCAATTTCTTATGATACAAGATAACTGGAGTTAATATGCATTTATTGATTTGTAATTTTGCCGAAAGATAATTTTTTGCTATCTCTTGAATAAGTTCATTTTAGCTGATTGGTCCATTAGATTACGAAATATTTTTGAATAAGTATTTTTAAGAAATTTTTTTTTTTTGATCACTTATATTTACAAAATGGATAAGTCTAAAAATGATAATATTTCTTTTATTGTTTTTAAGATCCTTCATAATTAAAAATATCTTCTTGAGTAAAATCAGTAGTACATATTTTTTGTTTTCACATTAATTTTTTTTTAATCATGTGATTTCAAGAAATGTATACAAATATATATTTGTGAATTTTTGTGTTATTTGCTGATTGCTTTCCGATAAAAGCTATCAATACTTTTTATACTTTTATCGAAGTTCATATAAAAATGTCACTCACTTTTAATATAACGCTTTACTTTTAAGTTAAATACAACTAACTCTATAACTGAACAATTTCCTTTAAACATTTTTACAAAAGATAACGTTGTATATTATTTATTTGCAATATTAATTCTTAAAGTTTGAGAAATTTAGCATTATTTAATCATTAATTGGAATTTTGCATAACAATTTTTTTTTCGTTGGTATTTACTAAATAGAGATATTCAGTCGATCGTAAAGTCAATTCTAACTCTGTAAAAAAAGTAGATATTGTAAAAAGTTATTGCTACTGCAAGTTTCTTTGTGACGTAACAATTGCTCGAAAATTTACAGGAACCGCAGAGCAATTGTTACGTCACAAGCATTTTCTGCTATGTTTTCGTGAATTTTTGATATATTGAAAAAATAAAAGATATTTACAAAGAAAGTATACTATATTTATTGAAACATGGCATGAGAGTTTTTTGCAAAATCCTATATTTGGAAGTACAAGTAATTTGAAGCACAAATATTATGATATAGTTACTCTTCATATTCAAATTTTGTAGTTTAATAGATATTGAAAGTTCTTTCGTACCATTTATTATTTATCAATTTCTATCACATATTTTTAAAATTCAAAACAGATTCTCAAAAAGCAGTTAATATTTTATAACGTTATTTGATTAATCCTAAATTCATGCTTTCGAAATCTTATATAGAAAAATAGATTTTTTTACATTACTAACATAAAAACAAAACGAGAAACCCAAAATATAACATAATACGACAATACCATCTTCTTTAGTGATTGTATAGCTATTTCTAGAATTTAAAGTTATTTATTTACTTTTTAGTAGTTTCAAAAATCTTTCTAAATTTAGATAAAATAAAATGTTAATATTAATAATTAATTCAAAAAGTTGTTGACCAAAACTTTATTGAAAATTTTTCGAAAATATACTACCGCTTATACGTATTGTATACGTACGCGTAGCACTAAACTGGTCAACATCTCACAAAGTCCTTAGAGCAGCAATAAACCTGACGAGTCAGACAAGAATTGGGTTACTCTCTGCACGCGCTCATTCTTCATTTTTTTTCTTCGTTAGATCATTTTTCATATCTAGAAAATTCTCTATCATAGCAGTAAATATCTAAAATTTTATGTATTAACGCTTTAATTTAACCTCTGATTGCGCATGCATCATAATTATAGATTAAGTGCGAAAAGAGCGCCAAATAAAACTGTTGATAATTTGTTTCTTCGGCGCATTATCCTTCTCAATCAGTTTATGACCTCATGACTCAGATAATTGACCAATTAACTGCACTTTGTCAAACGATCGGGAGATGCTCGTAAAAATTCTTGCCGCATTTATATATGAATGTTTACATCGAGGAGATAGAAGTAGAAGGAAAGAAAAGGAGAAAGAAGGAGAAAGAGAGCAGTGGAGTTACTGTGTCGTCTTGTGCAGTCTTTTATTAACGATGCGCTTACGATTTGATGGAGCAAACGAAGAACCCCTATTTTCTCACCGATGATGTAATAGCCGACTCGTGTTTAAAAATGCCTCTAATTGAAGATGATAAAAAAGAGAGGGGCTATTAAACGGACTGATTCCGTGTTTATCAACATTCGTTTTTCTCCTTTATTCTTTTTACAATAAACATGAATTTTCACCAAAAGTTCATTATCTCCGTTGCTATAGTCGAAATTATTTCGTCTTGTTCTGCTGACAGTTTTTTAATTATACTTCCTTTTACAGACTCTTTTATGTGCTGGAGATCTTTTGCACATGACACTCCTGACGTCAAAGACTGCAAAAGTCGTAAACAAAGCAATTTCAAATCCAAAGGAGAGAAATCTTCTAAGCATGGGGATAGTATGTCGCCAATTTTCAGTTCAAATAGATACATCATTCCTATTTTATTCGTGCTTATGTTGCAAAGAATTGTTAGAATTAATCTAAAAATTTTAATACATTGCTATCATGTTTCGTTTTCATTATAACATTGATTATTTGTATCTGAAAATTAAGAGAGTACACTGACCTTTTAATATAACAGCCAGATTTGGATGTTATAGGAACAATCGGAAATAAGACAACTAGCCTGTATAGAAGATCTTGACCAGCAGAATGTAGAACAATAAACTTTTTTCCTTCTGAGTTAGCAGTTAAATTCGATACGATACCTAATAAGTTGATTATAAATTGGCTTTCTATATTATCAGTAGAAGGAAGCGCCGTATTATAAGTATTTATGAATGAAACAAATGTCCCATTCATAATGTTTAAAAACTCGAGTAATCTATTTTCATGCTGTAAATATTAACAATTGTTATTATTATAATATTTTCGAAAAATGTTGTTATTGTTAATCTGTATTTGCAAAGAATTACACGATCAATCCATTCTTTAATTATTCTACCATGAAAAGAGGCATTCCATGATAAATTGCCTAAGACTAAGCCCAAGGTTGTGCAAAATTTTGTTTGTTGAAGTATCTGTTAAATATTCATTTTTTACGCATTATTTTTTATTCACAGTGTAATATACCTTTAAATAAACTACTTACTTGGGTCTTCAATTTGCGAGCCTCTTTTTTAGATTTTTCAAAATTTAATTCTAACGTTTCACTTCTTTTTAATAAATTCTGATATTTATCTTAAAATAAAAAATTTGTTATTTATTTTTGATTACTCATTATTTTTAATTTCATTACCTTTCATCAATTTATATTCTTTGAAATAATTCAGATTTCTATTAAAATTTTCCGCTACTGGTATTTCGCCCGATTCAAATCTACGTTCCATACAGGTTTGCGGTTGAAATTCAGATGTTGTGTTTTTAGTTTCATAACCATTAATTTTTAATGGTCTACCCATGCTTTAAAACGTCTAAAAACGTGATGTAAAAAGTACAGACCATTTATATAATAATGAAAACAACAAAGATTACTTAAAAATAATCAGCTATAAAACTTTTGGAAAATCAAAACAAATTAGCGTTGAAATAACCATTATTTTTAAATCTATAAACACTATAAAAAACATATTACCTCCGAAGAAAAAGGTTAAAAAACAAATAAACACTTGTCAATTTTAATCATGACAGACAATTTTCGAAAAGTCATACCAAGCTCAAAATGATCAAAAAATAAAATTTTTTAACATTTATATATTCATGTCTTGGACTGCACCGGGACTCTTAAAAAACATGAAAGATGGCGTAGTAAGTTCGTAGCTAGTGTGTGGTACAGCATTACGTTCCCTGCGTCCTGTGCCCTGTTCCAAAACTTTTAACTGTCTTTCTCTACATCACGAAAGCATCATAAGTACTAATATCTTAGCCTGGCGTTTTTAGAAAATAGGGATTATGGAACGCTGGCAACAGGAGCGTAGTAGAGCGTATATAGACGCTCGGGTGATGCTACATGTATGAGCTATGTGAAGGCACAAATCCATCGCTTTTAGGAAAACGCACTAACAACCCCCTCCCCCCCCCTCCCACACATACACACACACACCAACGTTGATGTAGCGTGTAGCGTCAGTGAATATAGACGCTATGCGCATACGCCAGCTATATAGCTAGGATTTGCGCTCTATATGGAGTCGTATATTCAAATCGACTGTGGTTGCACTCTACACTTCTGTAACTGATGCAAATATGAGCACTTGTTATACAAATGTTATGCTTAAAATGCGGACTTCTACGATTGTGCTGACAGCGCGCTTAGTTCAATTATCGTTTTCATTTGAGGCGCATTGTTTATGATGGTTGTTAAATAATAATACTTTGATATTTATTCTATATTTGTATTGTGGTTACATTTAACTGATAAAAGATCTAAATATAGTACGCTGAAACAGACGCTTTCTACGTCCTTATCGTTGCTTCCTATACTCAAAGTATTTCACTTTAATTTACCAAAAAAATTAATATTTAAAAAATGTTCTTGTATTCTGTTTTTAACAGTAAATAAGAAATCTTATAAAAAATATCCAATTTACTATTAAATTGATTTGTTGTAAATTAACCAAATTTGTTAATTTCTTAATTTGCTAATAAATAATGGTGATAAATGTTAATAGTAGAATTAGTTTAAAGTATTTTTTTTTAGAAATTGAAATTGAAATCGTTAATTAAAAAAAATATATGTAGAAAGCCAGTTGTTTTTAAACGAATAGTTAACGTTAAATAATCAATCGGAAAAATCAATTGCGTATTAGAATATTTTTAGAAACATATTTTTACGTATTTCCTACATTTGTCAGCGCAAGTTGTAAGAACATAAAATGTTTCTCTTACAAAATCATATTTTATTTTTCTCTTCGATTTTTACAAAACTTTTAAAAAAAATACGTTAGAACTGATGATTTTGAAGCTGTAAATTTCCTCATTAACATACATACATATTCATGAAAATATTTTTAAGTCCGACTATTAAAGTTCCTAAAATTACAGCCTATGCAAAGTAAAACCGCGCTACTAGCCAAACCGCACGCGCAACTGGCTAATATGCATCCTAATTAGAATAAATGCCACACATAAACATCAAAAAGTGTCGAAGCCCGCAATCCCATTCCAACAAATCTGGGTCCACGTTTACGGAAAAAAACGCGGCCCTCTACATACCCACTCTCCCCCATAGTCCCAAGCCACGAGAAAGCGGCATCCAGCTAGGGACAACTACCGTACGATCTACCCCCCCCCCCCTCTCACCTCCCGCGCCCATCGTATATAGTGACTACAAACTAGGGAGTACAACCGGATGAAATATACATTCACGCCTGGTGCGCGCGCGCGTCGGCACAGCAGTGTACATCAGCGTAGCCTGCGTAGCCCCCCAGAGAGCCTGAGTTCAGCCGCGGGCCGTCAGAGTGCCACAGCAAAGCCGTTCGCGTGGTCCGTTTTGGAAGAGTTTGCGAAAGCAAGAAAGCGGCACAGAAGCGGCGGGGCGGCGAGTAGGTACACACGCAGGCACACATAGCGCGCCCGTAGCTCCGGCCGACTCGGCGTCCCTTACGTTATGCCGAGAAAAAAACAGTCATAATTATAACCTCGCGCATGTTGTGTACATCGTGTGTGTTTGTGTGTCTACGCTCCTGAACTGGTGTTGGCGGCAAAGGAAAAATCGCTTATCGGCAGATTAATAACGGTAAGTGCAGAGCGAATCGGCGTAAAGAAGCTGGTGACGCGCGCGGGGGACTGATATGTAGCCGCTTCGCTTTCGGAGCATTCTCCCGCCTGAAAAGCGCCGCGCGCGTTCGCTTAACCCCCGCTTGCGCATAGGCCGTGGGCCAGCAGCAGCAGCAGCATACGACACATACGGGAGCCGCTGTAAACAAACTCGGGGAGGGAACGCGCCGCGGCTGATTTATTTATAACGCGAAAAATCGGCGGCGTTCGGAAAATTTTCTTTACAACTTGTTCGACGCCGCTGGTTTACGGGATAGTGAGCGTGTTACATAAAGCGGAGCTGGATTTCTCTATAAATAGAGCTTTACCGAAGCTATTTCAGCCACGTAGGAATTCTTTGCTTTTTTTTCTTCTATGATTTTTTTTTAACGTGCCCGCCGGCCCTATCGCTTTTAAAATAAAAATCAGCGTGTCGTTCAACTTTGCTCAAGTCTTCGCTTTTGCCTTGCTGTTTTAGAGAGAAGATGAAGTTCTCAGAGGGCGAGCAAGTGCTCGCGAGAAATCCGAGCTCTGAAGATTTTGAAAAGGCGAAAATTGTCAATGTTAAGGGCAGCAAGTATGTGGTGAAGTTCACAGGTGGAGTCGAACACACACTCGCCGAAAGCAGTGTTAAGGTAGTACTTTTTATGGAATTTTATTTATTAATTAATTAATTTGTTGTTTACTTACTTTACCTTATTTTTATTTTAGCCTCAGAGAACCTCGAGGAGCCAAACAAGAAGTAGGGGAAGGACTGCAGGTAAAAGTCCTGCCAGAAAGTCTCCTAGTCGTAAATCACCAGCTCGTAAGTCACCCGCTAGATCACCTACTCTTAACAGAAAATTACCTGTGCGCAGTACAAGGCAAGCAAAAATCTCTCTCGCACGATTAGAGATGCCAAAAGGTAAATTCTAATTTCATTATTTTACTCTTACAAAAGTATTATTTGTCATCTATATCTATTTGCTTTTAATGTGTTACAAAGTGAAATATTTTAATGAATAAAATGATTTTAATAAAATTTCTGATTTTATTTTTTTAGATAATTCAAGTGATACAGACAGAACAGAAGGATCAGAAAGTCTGAAAGATGAATTTCTTGAACCACCTGTTCAGTCACGATTAAGAGAATTGGGACCCATTACACGGCGTTCTATTCGTATCATGTCTAATGCTTCTAAAGCAGAACACGAACAAAAATTAATGTCATTAAGAGGGGTTGATCGAGCAGCATCTCTTCCAGTGGAAAGGAAAGCTCAATATAATGCATCATCAGAAGGCAAAGAACGAGGACTGTCTGTTCAACGAGATGAAGTAAGTAAATTACTGTTTGATAGATAAATCTCTATCCTGCTATAAAACTAAATTTTTTAATAAATTTTTATACTATTAGGATATGATCAAAATGCACTATGAAGAAGATATTGATTCAGCAACAGAAACTGAAGGAAAATCTAAAGATATAGATCTTGTAAGCAAACCTCAAGAATGGGGTGGCTGGATTGGAGCATTGTTACTTATATTTGCAACGCCTGTTTGCATTCTTTTAGTGCAACTTGCTTGTTCAAATGACCATTGTAGTTCTAAGAATTTCCGTATTCCACGCTATAAAGAATGGAAATTATTTTTAAACCTTGACGCATTTTTACTTTATGCTGGTTTTCTCTGTTTTGTGGCTATAATGTCATTAATACCTATCGGCAGGCTTATCGATGGTCAACAAAGCAAAACCGGTAGATTACAATATCGGATAAATGGTAAGCATTCTTACAATTCAGCATTAAACTTTAGTAATACATCAAAAGTATTTTTCACATTATCTATCAATTCTCAAGTCTTATTAATATTATTTCAAATGTTTTAGGAATTTGGATTTTGATTTTATCAGTAGCAGCATTTGGTGGATGTGTATACCAAGGCTACAATATTGGTGACTTTTTACTTAAAAAGTCACTTCCATTGTCAGCAGCAGGTATAATTTATGGAACCATTCTGGCAATAGCTTTGTACATCAAAGCAGGCAGATTACCAGTTTCTAATCTTAATATGTATGGTTCCACACATAATATCATATATGATTTTTGGCAAGGCAGAGAAATTAATCCAAGAATTGGACCTTTAGATATTAAACTGACTCTATTTCGTTCTACCATCATAGGAGCGGTAACTATAATTTGAATGAAAACAATTATTGAACTCATACAAGAATTTTTTAATTAAACTTTATCTATTTTTAGATTATTATCAATTTGGCTGCTATAGTCAAAATTATTAAAGAATCTGAAACTTTGGACTTAAATAACCTGAATCTTGCTGCTATTTTAGTAGCATCTTTTCAAATAATTTATTTATTAGATGGTCTAATATTTGAATCAACTTTTATTACATCTTTTGAAATAACATATGAGGGAACTGGATATATGTTAAGTGTTGGATATTTAATATATCCTTATTTAGCAACTTTAACAACAAGATATACATTAATTCACAAGTATGTTCTTTAAAATTTCATTTACTGAATGAATTGTAATTTCAATATGAAATCCAAGTAAAGAATTGAATTCATACATTTTTTAAAATTATTTGCAGGGTTCAACAATCTGTGTATCTAATGGGCGCATTTAGTATTTGTTTCTTCATTGGTTACTTAATTTACCGATCAAGTAATTCTATAAAAGATGAATTTAGAAAAAACCCATTTGCACCTTCTGTATCACGTAAGTTTATGATTTAAGTAAACTTAATTCAAAACTAGTAAAATTAACGAATTTTATTTATTAATACTGTTTATATGATTTTAGATTTAGAAACAATTCCAACGAAAAGAGGCAAACGTTTAATTGTATCAGGATTGTGGGGACATGTAAGGCATCCAAATTACCTTGGAGATATTATTATGCATTGGTCAATAGCTCTTATAAGTGCCGCCAATGACATTTTCCCATTTATTCTTGCCATCCAACTTACATTACTTCTGATTCATCGAGCAATAAGAGATAATGCACGATGTGAAAAGCGTTACGGATATGCGTGGGAGCAATATTGCTCGCGTGTTAAATACATGATTGTCCACTGGGTATTTTAAAATTCGTCAAAAAATTATAAAAAGTGAACGTCGATGCATGCTTTGAAATGCATTTATAAATTATAAATATTTTTAAAATCAAATTGACACGATGCCCGATGAATTATTATCATTAAGCATCAGAAAGCTTGAGAACTCGACATGAGTTTTCTGTTTATTAGAAGTATTATTGAATAAAGGCAATTCAAAGTGTCTAGACGCAAGTGAGACCTTCAGCGGCCTTAGTGAATGAACTTTTGACGGGTCGCATCGACTGCGAAAACGAACGGGACTTTTGATTTGAAATAAAGAAATAGCTCGTTCGTTCATTGGATCTCGTCATAAAATGTTTATAAATACCTGAAGCTAAAAGTTAAGGATGTTTTTAAAAACTCGGTAGATTTTTAAGAAAAGTATTTGTGCATGACATTTGATTATAAATAAGTGATAAGGAATTTTATACTTTTTTTTTTATATATATAGATTATATATGTATATGAGTATTGATGTAAAACTGGCGACACTATAGATAAATTTGGTAAATAAATAAATTTGCAATACCAAAATTAAAATAAGTGGTATTTTTATTGTTTGCTTCAATAAGGCTTGCACTCTTTAATATTATTTTAGTTTTTACTTATTTTCTCCATTCCATACGTTTTGTTGCGTACGAATTTAAATAAAAATATTGTAAAATTGCTTGTTAAGCTATACACAAAGCTGGAGATATTAAAGCATTTGTACTTACTTACGAGAAATATAGATAGTTGAAAAAGTGTCACAAATCATAAATTTAATACACAAGAAAATCGTTGAGCGGCGCCAGTAGCGCTCTCATTGCCGGTAAAAATGATTCGAACCGCGAACGCTGGCCGAACGTATTCTGTTTATTTATTTGATTGCATGTGACAATATTTTTTAGCTATGGCTAATTGTTTTGGAGAAGTTGTATATCCTAGCTCAAGAGCTTTTTGGTATGAGGAAGATGAAGAGGAAGACTTCGAGAATTTTGAGAATAATGTGTAAGTGCAGTGCAATACAGTTGTATTTATATAAATTTAACCTCAATTTTTATATCAGCTTATATTAGATATTTATGTACAAACAGTATAAAAAATAAAGAAAATAAGATTATTATTTTTATTTATTTTTACCCTGTTACCTAAATTAAAAAATGTTGCACAATTTATTTTTGAAATTTATCTGAAGACAAGAATATTGATACTTTGAAATAATAATAAATACAATTTTATGTAGGCAATTTGAAATTACGTGGATTGAACCAGAACCATCAGAAATTGAAAAATTTGTAGTTATTGAAACCAAAGCAGTTATTGGTAAATTATAATTATAAATAAAAGAAAATTAATATTAGTTATGAAATAGATATATAAAAAATATTTTTTTTAATATTTTTACAGATTTTATTTATCGCCCCTTGCTTCAAGATGCAAAAAGTATTTGTAATATAACATGTGGCATTACCAAAAGTTGTAATACAGTTTATTTAATTGATAATGTTTATGTTTGTGTCATCGACAAAAATCTTGATTTAGCACATTCTGGGAAATTAACAGAAGCAGTAAATATGAATAGAATTATATTATTTATAATTTGTTTTGTTTTAAATATTAATAATATAAATTTTATCATTTTTTTTAGATGAGTCCTTTAATATTAAAATCAAAAAATATATTTACAATAACATCAGATATTATTTCACATTTTAAAACTGAAGAAGAAATTACTTCTAGATGTTTTATGAAAACTTTATGTTCAACTAAAGCTAGAGATAAAAATATTAAATTTCCAACTTTACCTATACCAAATTTTGTTACTGGTGTATGTGCTGGAGGTAAATGATTTAAGAAATATTTTTAAATTTATAAATCTTTATTTTTAAAATAAAAATACATATTTTATTTTAGTGTTAACCTACGCGGAAATATCCAAGTTGAATTGTATTATGTACATACTTTACACTGACACGTTTACACTGGATTCCAAAAATTCTATGCCACTTGTGGAAATACTTTCAGAATTATTAGAAAAAACACTACCTAATCTTACAGCAGTTGGTTCAATCTTATATGAAAAAGGAAACATGTATACCTAGTATTATAATAATTGATAAAAATAATAATTTTTCAATAACATTTCCTTAGATCAATAATTAAACTAAAACACTTGAAAATCTTAAATTTCCAATAATTTTATATTCTACAGAATCAATCGCATCGTTTTGTACATAATTCATTAAAATGGTAAAAACCAAATTAATGCCTAAATTTAATTTAATAAAAGTCTTTTTTCAAATATAATTTTGCCCATTCTTAAATTACGATGGAGGTGGATAATAAGTTCTTTGTGGATTCGAAGGAGGCACCGAAGTTCCACTTGGAAAATAATTAGAATTCGCTGCATAAGAGTATGGTTGATGAAATGGTGGTTGACCTGGTGGTACTGAAGTTGGTGATGGTCGAATAGGTCCAGGAACATTTACATGCATTGGTGGTACAATGTGATTTAAAGCATTTACAGGTGGTGGTGGTACTGTAATGTTAGCTGGTGGAAATACTGGAGGGAATGATGAATTTCCTTGAGAGAATGTTGATGAGTATGGTGGATAGTGACTTGTCACTTCCATTGGTCTTGTAGTATCTGGTATATCTGTAGGTGGACATCCATTTGCTGGAACAGGTGCTGTTTCAGTTTTTGGAATTTTTACTGGAGTGATTGCTACAAAATGAATAATTTTGTTAATTAATATTTGAATTATTCATTTGTTATTATGTCAAATATATATTTTTTATATTTAGATGATAAATGTATTATATCTGGTGAATAAATAAATCAGAATCAAATACCATTAGGTGTATTCGATGCAGATTCTACTGATGGTGGTATAGATGATCTATCTCTGACTGGCTCATTTGAGGGCGTCATAGGTGGTGAATCTGGTGTTTTTGAATTATTCGCTTGAGAATATAAATCTAGAACCTGGTGACAAATATCTGTAAAAATTAAAAATATATTATTTCAACCATTTAGACAATTATTGTTTATGGATCATTATAATAAAAAGTAGCAAAATATAACCTTCTAATAAATCCATGGTAACATCTTCAACAAACATGTCCCACCACCTTAAATGTTTTGATTGCCTTCCAATCCAATCTACAACATCAAATTTACTAAGTTTTCCTGCTAGGTACATCAGAGCTACTGCTATGATTTCAGGTTCCCATTGTAGTGATAATGTAGTACATAAGCTGCAATAAATGAAATATATTAAATTAAATAATAATTTATATTTTAATGAAATATATATTTTAAGGCAGTAATTTTATGTAAATACCTGTCATTGACAAATGTCCAAGCCATTTGTACCATTTTTTGTAATTTATTTTTGTCTCCTAAAAATATTTCAGTAGTTAAGATTATTATGCATAATGTTGTCAAAAACGAATATTTATAATATAAATGTTCAAATTACCTTTAAGGCATTTTGCATATTTCAATAAATAGCTATATGGGTGTTCTACTTGCAAATCAAATTTGATAGTTTGCAATAAAATTCTTTCTAATGTCATCACTTCTTCTTTTGGATCTTCTCCAAAAGTTAAAAATTTCTGATCAGTAAGTAACGTTTTTGCAGTTTTTATAATATCTTTGCATTTTTTAGGTGTTTCCTCTACTTTGCCAGCCAAGAAAAGGCAACAGCATGCTGTGACCTATAAGATTGTACATTATTGTATAATTATAAATGATATCTATCTTTCTATCATATTTGCATTATAACTGAAATTATTTTAAAATACTTACATATCGAGGAAACGTTTTAAAAGAATGAAACATGTAAAATCTGTGAAAATACACAACACCAGTGGCCATTGTGTTATACCCAAGATCCATTTTAGTACCAACATCAATGATAAATCGAGCACCTTCTTTTCTGTATCGACATTCTGTCTCGTAGTCAATTCCATCTTGAATGGAAGGTGTATTTCTGAGCTCTTTCTTTTCATAGTACCAGCAAGGCATTTTAAAGTCAGTCTGCAATGTGTAATACATGTGTGATGAAAATCTGATATTCCACTTGTTGACCATGCAAATGAAAAGATACTAATAAATAAATTTAAACGGTAAATATTAACCTATAATATCATTACAGAAACTATATAGTTTATTTGCAGAAACAGAGTAAAACACTTCCGCACTTAGCGTTTTCACTTGCAGGTTAAGTAATATTTATCGGTACCTTCAGAAATTAAATTGAAAACACAGTACATACATACGTGTAGACGGTCCCTTGAACAATGCTGAAGTTAGGCGACCAGTACGTCATCCAAGCAAAACGAGATACTGCTTACTTCATGTTAATTGTCATATACATATGCGGCATGCTGTTTTAGGACTGTTATACCTAAAGATGTAAGGAATTCGCCTATTGGTCGGTGTTGCACTAGCGCCATAGTCAATTTTTCATAAAGTGACAAATGTTGGAACTTCTGTATTTATCGACAATACTTTGTAGGAATGGGGATATTGGAAATAGCATTTTTATTATTTTTCAGTTTATTTTTCAGTCTTAAGTATTTATTCTAAAAGTCTTTATTTTATTCAAGAAAATACATTAACTGTTGTTTGATTGAAGTATTTAAAGAAATTGATTTAGATACTAAAATCGTCATTATCCTTATCTTAGCAGTGCATTGTACCATGAGTAAAGAGTTCGAACATTTGGTATTGTAGCCTCTATGCAAGCAAATAACAAAGATTTTAGTATATTTATACACATACAATTTTTTCGGTATTTTTTTTTTATGGTTTTGCGCCAACAATTGTTAACATATAATCGTACAAAATTATACCAACTGTAGGTATACTTTAGAGTATTACTTAAATCATTGCGACAGATGGTGCCACCAATCTTTCTCCGAATTTTGCCAAGTTAAAGGTTTCAAAACAAACTGTGGGATTGCAAAGTTTTTATTAAATTATTCAATTTTTTGTACAATTAAAAAGTTTTTTCTACTTTTTCTATAATTTTGAAGTTGATATAAGTTTATTTTTCTAAAAAAATGTTGATTTATAATAATATAATGTACATATTTTACACATTTATTTTATTATTTATCTTAATTTTTTCACCTAGACACTACTCTAGTGCCATTATTACTTTTTTAATAAAATAATCTATGTATGTTTATAAATAATTGAAATTTAATTTCATTATATATAAGTGCAATGCACTAAAAACACAATTTACACACATAAAATTACGACTTTTTACATACTTCCACGTTTACATTTATTTATAGATGAAATTGCTTAACGATTCCTACAAGCTTACATGCTACTGTAACTTGTAATTTTACTATTAACTGTTTTAGACGTTTTGAACATCACAATTTAGATATTCTAGAATATGAAAATCTTTATCTATTTTTCCAGTACAAATTGTCGTATTTATGTGTTTCTAAATATATTTTTACTATTTTCTAAATTACTAGACTTTTCGTTGGTTTTACTTATCTATATTTAACTTGTTTTCTCCAATCTAAAGTATACGTCTGAATATAATTCAAATAACTTGACGAAATCGCGAAAGAGAACTTCTTTAGTTATGTCAAAAAACCTTATACTTTCACAAATTAGAATATTTATCTACAATAGTTATTTTTTAAATATATTTTTGTATTATTCACATGAAATTACAGTAAGTGAAGAGGCTTTGGAAAAAAAGCAATACTGGTTAGTAAAATTGTTACAGTCTATAAAAATCGAAGAAAAATACTTACACAATACTTTACAGAAAATGTTACTGCAAATGTGGAAAAATCTATGATATATTTTATCATATTTACCATAATGTTTTACAAAATTTTTAATAAATTATAATAATTGTTTTAATTTTTGTAATTTTCCATAACTTTATTGACTATATTATAATTTTTCCAAAGATTCTTTGCTGAGTGTAAAAATAAAAATACAAAAAGAAAATAAGACCACTTTACAAGCTTTTAGATCTCCCTCGTTTTACTAGTTTGCAGTGAGAGAAAAGAGTATATTTTAACGTAATGGCCATGATTATATTCGTATTTACTATCTAAATGAATTAGCCAAATGCTAGGTTTAATACGTTTCCTCTGATTTTGGACGCACGTTTGAACATTTAAACATTAACATCTCAAAAATATAAAAAGTGGACCTACGTAGCTATCACAGGAAGCCACAAAAATACACGTTTAAATACCGTAATATCTCAAAAAATAAATACATTTTATCTTTAAGCTGTATGAAGCGCAAAAAACTGTAAATTACTGGCATACCTAAAAGAATTCAGGTTTGAAAAGGTTAAAATTCGAAAAATTTTAATCTTATTCAGCTAAAAAAGCAATGTTGTACCGTTATCAATGATGATTTATTATTAATTGTAGCAAAAATAAAACATTATTTATTTCATTGTAGACCGTTTTGCACTTTTTCTTTTTCTTTTTATACTCACAAGGCAATCATTAAATCATATAATTATCAGAAAAAATTGAAAGTCTTTATTTGATTTTCAATTTCAAAAAAATATTTCGTTGTTATCTTATTCTTTTATTCAATGACAAGAAATTGGCATTTTGTTCAACTTGTAAAATGGATAATAATTGAGTTTTTATGATCGTCGGTGACTGAACACTTTAACATGTAAATATTTGCTTTATTACTCTGATTCATTACAATACTATTTTAATGTAGCTAATTTATTAAATGGCTTTGTAAAACTTTGCTTTGTATTGAGTTTTTTTTACCTCTGTTATGTCATTAATATTAAATCTGCAAAATTTATGCTATTATTTTTAAAAAAAGCTGTAAATTAACATTTCTATTTTTGTTTTGTTTAAAATATCATTATTAATATTCCTAAGCAATGTTTCTTTGTTTTTGGAGATAGCCAAATCATAAAAATGAAAAATAGATTAAGCCACCAAGAGAAGCAATAATTTTGACATTTAGTTCGTCTAATAAAAGTAATGTGGCTTGAACTGTTAAAAAATAATGATGAAAAATATTTGATCGTATGGTAAGCTGTTCTGTTATGTATCTTAGCTAAAAATATTATCCTTATAACGTTAAATACTCGCTTACGCAAACATTTAGTTTTATTTTTTAATAAAAATGAAATAATTATTAAAAAAACAGTTATTTTCATAAATGGTACAGGTATAAGCCAACGTTATGTTTTTGTGTATCGGAATAGGTATAACAACGCTACACTCTAGACTCAAAAGTGCGAAATCTGGGAATAAAAAATTTAAGACCTACATTTTAATCTTTATAAAAGTTTAAAATGTAGATTTTAAATCAATATTGTACCATAACTGCAGCAATTATCAGCCTAAGCAATATTACACCAACATGACTGTAACAATATTGTAACAATATTGTAATAATATTGTAAAAATATTGTAATAATATTGTAACAATATTGTAATAATATTATAATAATATTGTAATAATATTGTAACAATATTGTAATAATATTGTAGCAATATTAATACTTAAAAATAATTTCGGCGTTTAAACATGTAAACTACATAGAAATATTTACTTATATTTATAATACAGCTAATTATCTCAATTTTAATATAACTACACTCATTTTCTATTATAAATTTTTTTACCTAACACACTATAAATTTTCATGATATCGAATTTAGTAAATAAAAGTTTACTTTAAAAATTAAAACCTACATTTTAAACTTTTATAAAGATTAAAATGTAGGTTTTAAAATTTTTTTTTCCAGATTTCACACTTTTGAGTTTAATGCGTATAAAAATGCTAAATAAAAACATCCACCAATATTAGTTAAACGAGTGTATGAAAAAAGGATAAAGCGACGAAAAAGTTGTGTTAATAATGATTTTGAGCTGATATAGCGTCGAAGCGTTGCCAGCGATCTTCCACTCGAGCAGTAAACACGTTAAGCCGTGAGTAAATAGGATTAAATAAAATTTGGCGCCATTAAAAATAAAGATTGCAGTGCACTCGCTATCTAAACTCTATATCAATTGTAAAATGAAGTAGTTTCACCAACTCACAAGCTCTGTATTTCATCCAAGCGATAATTTTTTTGCGGCTGCATGAATTTTAAGAGGACGCCGTTAACGTACAAAAATGAATAATAAAATGCCATTATGCCGTGAGTATAAATTTGCGAGTGAAAAGATTGCTTTGTAGCCGTAAAAAGTATTTAAGTGATCTCGGCGAGAGGCTAAAGAAATACATGAAATGAAAATTATGATAAGTGTTTATTTAGAGGATAAAGGTTGGGGAGGCTGGCAGCCGGAGAGAAAGAGAGAAAAAGAGGCGAGACGAGAGAAGAGCCGTGACTGTTAAGCTGGCTGGCAGCTCGTAAGTAAGGAAGGTGTGTAGGTAGGTATAGGCAGTAGGGTAGCTACAGAGCAGAGAGAGAGCGAGCGGCTGTGTGGGTGGCGAGGGCAAGGATATAGGGTCCGTCCTTATCTGCGGATAACAGGCGAGGCTGTTAGCGCTGCGAGTTTGCGACACGCCATGATGAATCGGCCATATTGCCTTACTGGCCTGTAAACTCTCTAAAGGGGGCCGTCGCCCGCTGCATCCGCCGCCATCCGACGGCCGACGGATCGCGACGCGAGCGACGGATACACATTCGCGCGCGCGCGTTTATACATGGGAAAAGACCTTCTTTTTCACTCAAATAATACAAGCGCGCGAGTTGGCGAGTGGAAAAAGAAAATATCAGACGGCGCGTGGAGTAAAGAAAAAAAAAGCTGTCCTCCTCATCTTATATAATGCATGCGTAAGAAGAATGGACCACCCAGCTCGAAGAAGAAGAAAAAAAAGGGGAGCCTCTCGACTCTCTCTCTCTCGCTCACTCTGGGCGCGCAGTGCTACCTCAGTCGCGCTTGAGTGGACCCTCAAGGGTTGAGCTGCGCGCGCGAACGAACGAACGAACCACTCCATCAGCTGGACTCTCGGAGGAGAGCGCGGAGCTTTGGAGGAAAAATGACATTGAGCCTCGGGAATATACATACGGCTGCAGATGTGTATGGTTACAGCGCTGGATTTCACAAAAGTGAGAGGAGAATTATCGCCGCGAGAAGAAAGTTGCGCGCTTTTACTGCCTCGCGAATATGCGCAGACGTGGGTACGTATCGTCGCGAGAGAGGCAGTGTCTGGAGTAGGTTTCGTCACTTTTTCTTCTCCCGCGCCGAAAATAGCTACTTGTTGCCGTGCGCGGCTTCGATTTTCGCTCGTCTCCGAAGATCGCGGCTCTTTGTCTCTGTTTAATGAATATTGAAAAGAAGTCAAGGAAAGCCAGGAGAGCCGAGTTAAAAGGCAGAAGAAGAAACGAATAAAATAGCTCGCGCGCGCTGGCGTATATAATAAAACAATCTCGAGAGAAAAGTCGCGTAGTCTCCGCATATACATCCCGTAATGGCCAGGCTGCATGTGTGGCCCCCGAGCACTCGTCTCTCTCGAGGTGTTAATCAGGCTGCCAGCTACCGTGCGCTCCTTCAATTAGTATAGCATCCGAGCCACACACGTACATATACAACGCGGGTCCGGCTCTTTTTTTTTCGAATCGCGTTTTCGTGCCACTTGATATTCTCAGAGGTGAGCCTAGAGAGAGAGAGAGAGAGAGTTAAGAGCAACAAGGACGGCTACACAGCTGCCCATTCAGACGGCGGCGCTGGCTCTCGTAGGCTATATAGCGCCGGACAACAGGACTCGGACACACAGAGGGCCCCGTTGTTTCCGTGGCTCGCGCGCGATGCTCGATTCAACGCCGGCGAATGAATAACCTCGCAGCGGCGCTCCTCGAATTTCTCACACACAGACACAGACGCGTATATCACCTTCAGGATCGTGACTCTCGGAATTCTCGCGTGTCGCAAATAACTCGGCGCTGCTCGAAGAATCGCCCTTGAGAAAATATTGTTTCATTGCCAGTCGAATTGGCCTGGTCTTTGATCCGCGAGGTATACATAGACGCGCGCACTTGTCGCTCTTTCTCTCTCTGTGTGTACCGAAGGGAGTCATGGATTCGGAGGAAAATAAAGAGGAGAGTACTAGTCTCTCTTGTCGCGAGCTCGACGAAAGAAAGCGAGAAAAAGAGAGGAGGGCGAAAGTGAATAAAGGCCGGAGAGAGAGAGGGGAAGTGCACGTGCTTCTATTTGCAAAAACAAAGTTTGCGCGGGACAAACAAGAGCGCGGACTATAGCCCGGCCTAGTCGCTTTCCGAATCAAAAGCGCAACCAAGATCCGAGCGCTGCACAGCACGCCCACCTCTCGCCGATATCTCTCTCTTTTTCATCCGCCTTTTTTCCCTGCGCCCTGCTCGCCTCCCTTTTTTTTTACCTTTCGTCGATTTTTCCCTATTCGGTAAGCCTTTTAGTTCGGGCTTGCCATTGTGCTGCGTTAATGGGCCGCGGCTAATTGCGTTTCGATAGGATAATTCGGCGAGGCGAGTAGGTTATGTGTTACAATGCGGAGAGACCGCAAAGAAGTCGGCCACCGGCGGAGCCGCTAATTTAGTGTATAAGACCGGCAGCCGCTATCTTCATTAAGTGATAATTCGCTCCAAGGCTACATCCTTCGGGCAGGCTGTAATAATAATGCCCGCCCGGAGAGAAAAACAAGGCTGCTATAAACAGAGATAGAAACAAGTCGTTTTTGCAGGTCGGGGCTCCGACGCTCTCTCCTTCCCGATCGACGAGAGCTGTGTTATTGTTCCGATAAATGCGCGCAAGGGGTTAGTGCCGGGGGTTAAGTTAAGAGGCCTCCGCGTTTTCGTAAGCAAGTTTAGCAAATGTTTATCTTATCGCGTGCTCCACGCTCTAACCCCGTAGGGCTGCTCTCGCACCCAGCCGCTCGAGTGCTGAAAAGAAGACACGGAATCGATCGCTCCCTCGCTTCTATACATATACACTCAGCGATATATAGGTGCGAAAAGTGCAGTTTAATGCTTGGCGCGCTGGGGTGTATACTTTTTACTCGCCGCTGGAGAGAGAGAGCTGTGTGTCGGGATAATTTTTAATGTAGCCCAGCCGGCCGCGCGGCCAGTGTGCAAATGTGCAAAAACGAGCGTCGCGGGGGAGAGAAGCAGCAGCAGCAGCGAATATGTCGACTGGGGGCGGCGCTATACTACTCCTGCGTGTATGCTGCGGCAAATATTTGCCTGTCAACACACAAGCGCGCGGGCTCACGTAGAGAGACGGACATTCCGCGAGCAGCAGCCCTCAGCTGCAGTATCCCTCTCTGTGTGTGTATATATATACGGCGCATTCTGCGCGAGCTGCAGGCGGCTCTCAAAGCCTCGCGCGCGCGAGAAACGGCAAAAAAGCAGCGGCAGTCAGTGTGTATATATGGAGCTTGACAGTCGAATAGGTTATAGATCGATGCTGGATCCGCCTCCCTTCTTTATCTACCGAGTGCAGCGGATAATTTTGAAGGTGGCGAGCGCAGGCAAAAGGTGATACGGGAGCCGAGTGCTATATATCGCGCGGGCCTTGATATAGCGTAGGAGAGAGAGGTATAGAACTAGCCGAGCTCGGATCTTGACGTACTGTGGCCAGGTCTCTCTCCCTCTCTCTCTCTCTGCACGCTAGCGCTCTGTGTGCTTTTAATTTACCGGGCGGCAGGCAAATGTTTGCGCCACTCCCCCGTCCGCCGTATAGTCGCTTCCTCTTTCCTCTCTCGCTCGCTCTCCCATCAAACACGTACGCGCGATTCGAACCCGAGAGAGCCAGCTCTGCTCTCTTTCCTCCCGATATTCATATACATATATACCTGCGTGCGTGTCTATGTAGGTACGTTCACGTATACACTTACGTCGAGTCCGCCGGTAATCTAGGTAATGTCTCGTCCGAGTCGCTTATACATAGACAGATAGCTATACAGAGAGCGATGTAGGCGCTTGCAAGCTCGGGGCCCGCAAGCTGCGCAAAAAGAGCGAGAGAGAGCCGACAAAAGGGACAAAGAAAAATGCACATCGTTCGCTCGGCCGTTCGAGTACTGTGTAATAGCACTCGCAATTAGATCGTCACATGAGCAGCGGGCTGCGCGCGCGCGCTCGCTTCCTGGCTTTTAATAAATGGAATAAAAAGCAGATCAAATATTTAACCGGGAAATATTTGAGCGAGCGTCTACTGCACGCCTACTCCCTCTCGCAAAGCTGCACTAGCTATATATATATATATATAT
>JAPYZA010004159.1:0-13901 GCA_030522685.1 Eupelmus azureus | reverse complement strand
AATTATCTCTAATATACTATACTACTATCGGTTCAAGAAAAGATCTTACGCTTCAATGTCCAGTTGATCCTAATAATTAACGAATTTTTTCCTTCAAGTTATTAAGAAAAAATGAAGTGTGCCTAAGATCTTTGCTACAGAATGACATACTTTTCGTTTTTTATTAATAAGCAGCTACTACATCGTTAAGAAGGCGGATAATCCTTTAAAAATTTTGAAACGCTATTGCAAAAAAATTAATAATTTTTGTAGAACGATTCTAATGTTTTTAAATTATTTAATTTTTTTACAATTTTTCAGTAAAAATCAGATATTTGTACAACTTTTTGTTTTTGAGTTGCACTTTTCTGAGTTTTTTTAACCCTTCAACTGCAAATATCAATATTTTTTGAAAATTTTTGAACAAATGTGCTCTTGAATCTTCAGGGCACATGCTGATTTTTTTAAAACAATTACTTTCATTTTTGAATAGGTGAAAATCGAAGCCATAAGTGGTAATTCAAATAAAAAATTTTAAAAATATGTTTATATGTTACTTTATTAGCTATCTTGTTAGCTAACTAATTAAATTCGTTTTTTATTCGATCTTTTTTATTTTTAGTTTTTATTCTAGAATGCTTCGAACTATTCGGCAGTTATTATGGACACTAACAAACGTATTTTGTATTTACAGCCAATGAACTATTCGTCGTCCTCGCCTGGTAATTATGGTGGACCGCCAGGTTCGAGCGGGCCACCAGGACCGGGCACGCCGATAATGCCCAGTCCGCAGGACAGCAGTAACAGTGGAGGCGAAAACATGTACACGATGATGAAACCAGTACCTGGAGGAAATATGCCCGGCGTAAGATACAATACTTAATATTTTTCTACTGTTAATGCAAAACCTGTAATAGGTATAAACGATAGACGCATAAATACCTTTAGTTAAATAAGATGCTAAATTTTATTTCAAACATTGTATTTGAAAATAAGCAAAGGGAAATCCGAAGGGTTAATATCGATTCTTCTAGCCATAAATAAAATCTAAATAAGCTACCATTTATTCAATTATAATTATAATAATTATAATTAACAATAAATTTTGACATATTAAATCAATTTAAAAATGCAATAGGCAATTTTCTGCATTTTTTTTAAACGTATAAAGAGCTCCATTCTGATGCTTGATTTGGGAAAAATCTCTTATAAAATCTAAATTGACAACTCGGTGAATACAAGCACGTCAGGCCTATGCGACCGCGACGCATACTTACCATCCGCTGATGCGCCTCCGTAATAAAAGTTTAAAAGTGTAATTCTAATTATACATTAATGTAATTTTAATTCTGATTCATGACCACTAATCAATTTTCATGATAATCAATTACTGATAAACTGCAGGACTTTCCAATGAGCGGTGGCCCCGAAGGCGGACCTATGGGCCCAATGGGACCGAACACAATGGGACCGGTGCTGAACGGAGACGGCCTTGACGGCATGAAGAACTCGCCAGCGAATGGCGGCCCAGGCACACCGCGTGAAGATAGCGGTAGTGGCATGGGTGATTATAATCTGGGCGGTTTCGGCGGACCTGGCGAGAATGTAAGTATCAGTGGATTTTTGTAAAAACAAAAAAACCAAAATACGTGATTGGGCATTCGCCGTTAATGCTAATTGCATTCCATTACATCGTAGCTCAATCTTGGTTGGACCCCGCTGATTTTTTTTTTTTTTCGTTTTGTTCTGTGCTTTTGACCTACTATTCTCTCCTTTTATAGGCTCAAATATTTTATACCTTATTTTGCACTTTCCCACGTATATTGTCCGCTTAGGGTTTATCTTTTCATAAGATACACTCTATGGAGCTAATGCAAAAACTGTCTTTGGGAAATATTTGGTTTTCTTTACGTACTTCGTTCTTTCTTCTTTCATTTATAAAAGCTAAATGATTATTTTTAGTTATATTCTGATTATAATTATCTTCTGCTATTACTTTCATTGGATTAAAGAAAATTTGGGTTAACATTTGATGAATAGTTTTATTCTTTTATTTAATAATTATGTATGGGAACAAAACCAGTAAATGTTCAATTAAGCCCTGAAAATGGATGAATTTTAAACTAAAAATAAAAGTTACTATTAATAAATTGGCCTGATAAAAAAATGTGTACGCTCAATTTACCACGCTCCCTTAATGTAAAAAAACTAATGCAGATTAAAAATATTTTTTATTTATTAAAATACAAAATGAATAGATAATAAATTCACCCATCGTCTGTTTACTGACTATCTACTGGTTCTGTTACCTTATAAAAAGTTTAAACAATAAAAAAATAAAAATTTGTTATTTTATAAGCTCAAGTTTTCTTTAATTTGATTAAATTTTTAGAAGTAAAAAATTATGCTTTGATTTCATTCATCACTTATATACCTTGGAAATCTTAGAAATAATGCTTTTTGCTTCTTGAAATAAAAATAACAATGAAGTATTTTAGAACTTACTTCTGTCATTTGAAAGTATGAAACAAGTTCATCATACAAGTTTTAACGGCTTATATTAACAAACTTTATTATGCATTATATTAAGAATATTAAGAATATATGCTATAAAATAATTAAAAATTGACATAAAACTTTGGATTTTTATTACATGACGTGTTGTATCAACATATTATTCAATAATTATAATATTTCATATAATATTTTGTATGCAGGATTCTAATTTGCATTTGGAATTCTATCTTATTGACAATGATGAACTTCAATCTATTTTCATGACATTTGCAATTCTTTTAGCTTTTGGGACATATTTATAGCAGTGGTTTTAGAATGCATTATAAAAGCATTTATTAAAAAATAATTTTTCTCAACAAAGATACCGCAATTTCAAGCTAGTTTGCAGAAAAGTTTTTAATCGCATAAATTGCATGTTCTCTATTGTCGACAGTTTTTTTAAATGAATCGCAACCAGGACGCAACTTACGGAGGATTACATCCGTAGCAAACGAAATATTGCAGGAACAGTGAGAGAAAGAAAATTAAAAGAGAAAGAGTGAGGGATGTAACGAGAATAAGAGAAAACAATTCAAGTCAAATAATACCCCTCCGAATTACAAGCAGGAAATAAAACGAGCAAATAGATGAGTGGGAGCCGTTCGATTTTTTTAGTAATTGTTGTCGCGTTTTTTTTATAAATGAGTGAAAAACACTCATAATACTTATTATTATTGCATTTGTTGTCAGTCGCACCTACCCGCTTTAAGGTTAGGTTAGGTTGAGCATTTTTTTTTATCATGGAACTTTTTTATCTAATTAAAGTTACTTAATTTGCCACCATCGCCATATGACATTATGTATTACGCTTTACTAATACTCACGCGGTTGCAAACTAGGTTTTAACATCTATCTTTTTACCTTCATCTTTTTTATTTTCTATCGTTATTGATCCTTTTCGGCATTTGCATAATCACTTAATTCGAAATGTTTTTTTAAATTATTTCTTTTATTGTATGCCCACAAGTAGATTGCTATTCTTACCTGCAAATTTGTAATAGTTAGTAATGGACCATCAATAAGGACTTATAAAAGTATTTAATCGAAAAGGATCATATTAATTTTACTTTATTTTTATTATCACTAGCGTAGGTCGTTTTTAGTTTATCGCCGTAAATATAGACTTTATTTATATTTATTTGAAAAGACTTAGTACATAAGCTAAGGTGCCTGGTGAACGAAAAGGCTGTTATTCGTGACTGTCCAGTCTACTGTGATTAGGACGTAATAATTTTAAACAATTTTTTGTAATTGTATTTTTCACGTTCAAAAGTCGTTTTTAGTTTGCTTTTTTTTTATTAGAAATGTGATCTGTTGATTGAGTAGAAAAGCGGTTTTATCATATGAAGCCAAAACATCGCGATTCTTGCCAAATAAAAATTTAGTCTCCTCTGGAAGGAAAAAAAGCAAAATCTTATATGCTATAAGTCTAGACACGGTCCCTACACTTGTTTGCTCAAATGATTTAGTCAGTGAAGGTAAATATCGAAAGGCAAACCGCCATAACAGCTTTTTTAAATTTTCTAAAAAACATTATTTAATAGAAAATACACTGAGGTGTACTGATCGTTTTGTAGTGTTTATAAAATTTTTGATGAAAAATGGTGTATCAAGAAATAGATTACATTAATAACATGATTATTAGTATTAAAAGTAACTATTTGAACACACGTAATGAAGTATATTGATAGATTTTTTATATCTTCAAAATATATACTTTATAAATTCTAAGATTACTTTTTAACAATTATTGTACTTAATGACATATAATTTTTTAAATTTTAATTTTAAAGTATTAGAACTAATTGTAGGTAAAAATCTAGTTCCTATTTTAATATTTATTTGTTTGGCTACATTTTTTATGAATGTTAGTATTAAATAGCTGTAAAAAGCGATTTGCCAGTCGATGGTAATATTTTTTTTAAATTTCTTCAAAAGTAAAATGTAATGTGAATGTTCTCTATATATAAAAAATTGATGTATATAGAAGAAACGTTACTATTTTTTATAAAAAATATAACATAGGCAGTACGAGTACTGAACCTAAATAAAATCAAGTGAAAATAACAGTTTTAAAATGATAAGAAAAAGAAAAGAAAATCCGTGAGGGGTGTTTCAAAAAAAGGATTTCTTGATTGAAATATAACTAAAATCTTATATAATGCGAGGAAATCCATCCGTCCGCAGGTGGTTATAGGTCAGTACTGGACTATGCTATGCTGCTATTAGTTACTTTTAACTTTTGAAAATAGCCTGATAATAGTGATCACAATGATGATGTTGATAAAAACGACTAATCGACGATTCATATGTAAACTTGTAAATCGCGTTAATAAAAGACAAAAAACGTCCTTGCAACGATTCGCATCGATCGCGCCAGCGACACGCCATTTACATGCTTTTTCCTCTCGTCATATACATATATAATATAACCTTTATTTTATGGTGCTCTTATTTGTATAAATGCTTGCAGTTTATAAGGTTTATGATTTTTATTGAGTGTGCAGATTTGCAAGAGTGAATGTATTTTTTTATCTTTATTCCTATCTCTAATTTGCATAATCATAAGGAAAAAGGTGTATTTAGCTTGCCGCTGGTACGCGTAATAATCTACAAATACGAAAAAAAAATACAAAGTGAATTTAGTAATTTAAATCGCGTCGGCATCGTGTACTCGATACCGAAAATAATTTTAGGTTCCAAGGTTCGTGTTTTATCGCCGACAAATGACGAAGAACCTATTCTTTGAAAGCTTTGAAATCAAAAATCGAAAAAAGTCTTGCCAGTTAATATCTTGCCACACTTTAATTAATTTTTGTCCTTCGAATAATAGTTAATGAAAATGAAAACTTACGTATTGTTTATATTCGCGTATTATGGAAATACGCGCCTTGGTACCTTCATCGTTGCTTTTTTTTACGTAACTGATTTTACTTGAGTACTCCCACGTTGTAAAATATATTATATGCCTGGTAAAATATGATAACAAATATATACATATGCCAAGGGAGAGATCGAGACAATAAATGTAATCCTGTTACACTGAGACTACTGCATTTTTCTTTTCATTTATCAAAAACTGAACCCGCAGGGTGCTGGCTACCGGACTATTTATACATGACTATCTGCCGGTCTCTTTGTCGGTTTTGAGATTTTTTTCTTTAGTTCAAGATGTACTATTTTTCACGTTATTTTTCGCGAGCACAGACATTTGATTTATGACATTTTTGTTTGAAAAAATTTTTATTTATCAAACTCACTTTATGAGTCGGTTCAATATTTTTACCGTGTAAAACACTCTCTTCACCGGTAAAAATTTTGAACTTTTTTCTTGTGAAAAGTATTTTTACATATTTTTCACACTTCATACAAAAGAGTTACAACATTTTTGTAGAAATTGAACATAATTACTAATATTTTTGTCTTTTCGTAACCGTAAGAAATTGAAATTCATCGATAGATTAATACGATGCTTGAACTTGGCATTTACGATGTCTGACTATTTATTATTAAAAATTTAAAAGCTGTCTGTGCTTAAAATAAATAAGAATCGAGGAAAGCAATCAGTCAGTTTTGAAATTGACAAGAAAAAGGTTCTGGTAGCTGTATGTAGTACTGGCCTGTACTGACCTGTAGCACATGGATGCGTGAGCAAATAAAGATTATAATAATAAAACTATCGACAGTAATTGCGGACTGTTTGCGAAGGGAAAAATTATAGACATTATAAATCGTTATTTTTTTCATACTTAATAATAATAAATTTTTGCTTGCACCAATCGACTTTTAACAATCGCGAGGTGAGTGTATGTGTGTGCACGGGGGGCAGACGAAAGAGAGAGAGCGAAAGAGCTTGCAAAGATTATTATTTAAATTCTTTTAAGTTATTGTTTAATTTTGAAATGAAATTATTTTCTCAATCATTATTTTTTTGTTTAAAAAGTTCATTTCGACGTCCATGTGTTGTGGGTCAGAGCACCCTGATTCAGAAATATTGTTTTTTCACATCCCGATTGATCCTTGTTCTTACTTCATCCACATGAAAATTATCGCACGCGTGTTTTGCGTCTCCTTTCGAGCCCCGCCAAAGCACAGCCGCCGCACTGCGCCTGCGCATATACATAATACATATGTGTGTGTGCATTATCGAAACGGTGTTGGAACGGGATTAAGTCACAAAAGTTACTGAACCGAAAATTCTCGTTGAAAGGAAAAAATAACAGTCAATCGGTCTGGTCTCAAATACATATCTGTGTATATATATTACCTTAGATTTTTCGTTGGTAGACATAGGTTGTGAATTTATGTTTGAATGCTTACCCTTAAACAAGAATTTTCATTTAGTGTGTAGAAAAAGCACAATCGTTTTGCATAGTTTTTATATCAAGTTATTCAATGTTGACAATACAAAAATTGCAATTTCATTCTCACTTACAAGGAATAATTTTAATTACTGTAAATATAACCTTCATAAATATTTAATTTAAAAAATTTTACCGACTGAACAATGTTGCACAAAGTTTTTAATATCCTAATTTATCCACTATATTTTAAAATATTTGAGAAATTAATTTAAAAATTATATTAAATCATTTATTTATAAATATTACCAAAACATTTAACAGTGATAAGTCGAATAAGAAAAGTTAAATTTGTTAAGAATTGTTCCGTCGGTAATAAAGGTTATCGCACTTTGTAAAATTATTATTTTGGAAAATGTATTTTTAGTGGATAGTAGCTTTTTTTATTTCACGCTTTGAAAAGTAGCATTAGGTCTTATTAGATTTTTAATTATCAAATACCTCTTCCAACACCAATGTCGATCAGCATTTTATCTAAAATAGAAATAAAATTAATGTTAATCAGGTTTATTTGAAAACATATATATTAAATTTCTAAAATTCTGTTAGAAACTTCTTTTTTTCTAGATCATTAGAGATTTTAATGAATTAAAAAGCATCGATATTTTTGGTAAAATGCCTCGACAGAACGATAATAAATCAGTGAAAGAATATAATAAATAAATCAGTGAAAAGAGGCGCGTAAACCCCGTTGGCCATAGACACGATAATAAAAATCGTTGAAAAACAACGGGGTTCGGCCGAAGGGTGCCCGAAAGGCGGCTGTTGTAACCGGCCGGTGTTGGTTGATTCGCAGGATCAGAACGAGTCGGCGGCCATACTCAAGATCAAGGAGAGCATGCAGGAGGAAGCCAAGAGGTTTGAGAAGGACTCTGATCATCCAGATTTTTACATGCAATAAGTCGCAAGACGGCCAGCCCGTCGTACAGACCTCGAACGAGAGACCAAATTTCACAATCTCGCAGCGAGGTCAGCGATTTTATCAATGGTTTAAAAGAGAGGAAAATAATTTAAAAGAGAGAGAGAGAGAGAGTGAGGGCAAGGTAGAATGAAAATTCAGACGAAAAATGAACGAGAAACGGAGCTATTTCTTACTCTCCCGGTTTATAGTCGACGAATCGTTTTGAGTCGATGATTTGAATGAGAAAAGAAATCAAGTAATATGCACAAAACCAAGTCATTCCTTCGGCCTCCATTTAGTGAAAAATATAATAGTAAAGAAATTAAGGATAACCACAGGGAAAGTCATGTGTCATTGCTATTTTTTTCTCACTTTTTGACAAGAAAAATTGCATAAAAAAATAAGAAAAAATTAAACAATTTTATAAGTCCGTCATTCTTTACTTTTGTCAACAGTCTTAAACTTTTTCAATTATGGAGTACAATGTGCAGTTCTTTTTTAAGATCGAAGAATATATATGTAAACTATTAACTTGAAATCTACGTAATAACCATTTACGAAATTAACTCTGCTTGAAAATTTTTACCATAAATTACAACAGATGGGGATCACTTTTATTTCTCATCTTGTAGCCTGAAATTATATAAGTGTTTGTCTAAAGAATTATATAATTTTATTATATAATTCTTTATCTATTTTATTATATATTATATATTTTATTATATAAATCTTATTTATCCGTTACAACGTGATAAATAAGATTATAAATAAAAAAAATAGCTAGGCTACATGAATGGAAATATTAAAAACTCCATCTATTGTAATATCTTACTTCAATTTTTAAGTAGAGTTGATGTTTTTCAATCGAAATTTTGGCAAGTGATATTTTTAGGTCCAGAGCCGCTCAATGAATGTATATGTATCTTCATGCGATTGTATATCGGTAAACTATTCGTTAAATGTGATGAGAGTAAAGTTCGATTGCATGGCATTTTTAAATCTGACTGATTCACAATTAAGAATCTAATTTAATCAATTTACCAGACAGTTATTGAAAAAAGAATAGACGAATCACAATTGCACGAATTTGAAGATATACGTTTTGTAAAACAGTTATAGATTGAGCCAAGAATTACGAGCTTTTTGTAATAGAGAGTTAAACGCAAATCGGTTAGAAAGAGGCAAGTCGATTCAGTATGAAAAGAAGATCGGCCAGTGAGCGGATTACCGTGTTAGGCAATTTCGGTGGTACAAGCGATATTTAAAAGCGCAAAATGCGCGGGCACTATTGATGTTACGCGAGACGACTTACGTCCCAGAGCGAGACAATCCCGTTAAAAATTTCCAGAATGAACTTAAGTAACTACTTTTCCCACAGTGGAAAATTATACTATTATGTTTCCTTGTATTAAATTTATATTTATGCAAATAGATTTATGTTTTGTATATTATTTTATTACTTTTTTCAAAATTTTAAAAGTTTATTTTCGGAAAATGCGTAGGCAGTGTTCTTTTTCGAAATTATACTATTTTGTTTTTGTTATAAACAAAAGATATTTAATCAGAGTGAAAGTTGAAAAATGTTTATATATAAAATGAATTAAAGAGGCTTCGTAACTCTTAATACCACTGTGCATATATATATATATATTGGCGAGAATGATAGTTCTGACATAATTTATAAACTAATAACGATTGAAGGAATTTTTAGCACAAGGTAATTGTTATAATATAAATAGATTAGAAACAATGTTTCAATTATATTATAGCAGTTGCAATTATATTTTTAGAATTATAAAATAAGTTTTAAAATATGTCTCAATGAATCATTTAATGCCACTTGCAATGGCGTTACGAACATGAGTCCTCCTTTATTATCAAATATTATTATAATAAAATAGAAATAATAAATAAGGAAAGTAAATATATTAATATCAATAATAATATACTTATAATTGTAATAATGTTACAGAAATGTGCAATTTTTCGCTCCTCTTATGTAAGATTTAATTACTATACTTTATTATTCCTCGAATTTTATTTTCCTAAGAAAGAGGCCACCTGGGAATTTTTGACGGGAGGCACATTCCGCGTCCTACAATGTTTTTTTTCTTTTGTTTACTTTTTCTTGTAAGATAGTCAATCAAAATCAATGATACTACGATTGTCAGAGTATTAGTTTTGTAAAGTGATTCGATAATTCCACTCGAGAGAGCGTAAGAAGCGCACGATGTTTGAGAAATTTTATTTTCGCGCGCTCATGACGAAACCTCACGGACATTATATACATTTTATTCGTGATTGACCATTCGCGTATTATAATAATAATTTTTAATTAGTGTTTATGTTCGTCGCATCAACCCCGAGAAGCGAGAAATATATAAATAAATATAAATATATATTTATTTACTTTTATCAGCTATGCGTAGTTTGATTGTATACTTAAATGGAATCGGAGCAAACGCGAGTTTCAATTTCAAACTTGGCAAAAAGTAATTAATTTTTCAAATCACATCCTATAAAAGTTAATGTATTTTTACTTAATTAAATTTTATTATTACATTGCAAATTTACGATCTCAGTTCAAAAAAATTCTTCTACGTTGATAATTTCGTCTTCAACTAAAGATGTTATATGTAAAACATATCTAAATTTGTAAATTCATAAAATCGATCTCAACCAACGAAGGTATTAAAACTAATTAACACTTTATGTGCAATTCGAAATTGCAATTACTTTTATTGGATGTAATTTTTTAATGCTGTAAACGGACATTACTTTTTGCCTGGACTCCCGACGTTTGGGGGCATTAAGAGGTATTAAAACGAACGGCAAAGCTAAAAAAAAGTTCCCCGACGCAGTTACGAACAGACGATGGAATGACTAAGTTCCACCGAGCAAGCAGCGACGAAATTCCACCGAGGTGATCGATCACGTCGATCGAACTCATGTTCGGGGAATTCCCCGTCTCATGTTCCTTCGTACCAAATGCGGAAAAAGTATAATAATAATAATAATAATTAGACTACCGATAATAATTTTAACTATAATAGTTGCATAAGGTTAGGACGAGGAAATAAAACGGTTAAGAATGATGCTACTAACAATGAATTATGATGATTCAAGAATCAGTTGCTGAAGACTGATTGATGTATACTTTATTATTGATTATATTAAATCACAAATAAATAATGCCACAGGAAGAAATAAAAAAATTTATTAATTACTTTTTTGTAAACAGTTGTACAATAAATGAATTTCTGTAAAATAACGAAGGAACAGAAACTTTATACATACATCAGTCAGTCGATAACATGCGTTTTTCACATTTCTTTATGCCAAGAAACAAAAGCTCAACTATAACGTGCGTCGTACGATTTTATTATAACTATAGATACGTTGTGTACACCGACTTTTTATTATTTTGCGATTTATTTAACTATTATTGATACGTTCAGACATAATGTAATCGGGATCTACTTAATTGATGCAGTATATCGGTACGAAAGGGACATTACAGAACAAAAAAAATTGACACAAAAATTGGCTCTCTTAGCGACTAATGGAGTATTAAGGGAGCACGAAAGAAACACGGAAACGTGACACTGTAAAATTGTGTACGAGAGAGGGAGAGAGTGAGTCGCATGTAATTTCAAAGGGTGAAACAATTTTGGGGAAATATGGACCATAAAATGGGAGGGACATCGAAAAGTGGCCGATTGCGTAAATATATAAGTCCAAACGATTCGTCCAGGACGCAAACGAATATGAATGGCCGAGTGTCGCTTTTTATTGGTCGAAAAATTCCTCGGGATGTGTGCGTGCAATCGCTTCTTTTAAAATTGTCGTTGCTACGTATACAATCATTGCGAAACTCGGAATACATACATGGGCTCTGAAGATGAAAAGCGCGCGCAAATCATGCATCTTTGAATTCATGCATAATTATTGACATAATTATAGGTAATCTATACGAGTATAGCATCAGTAGCATAAATCAATAGTTACAAGATAATGAAATAAATGTCATCTATCCTACATAAATATTGTAAGTTTGTTATTTAATCCCAAATTCCTCTTTTTATATTATATTTGTTTATTTTAATATACATGATGTGTAAGTAAGGTAAGTGAATAGTACATATTAAGTAGTTTTAAAAATTTAAGATATCTACATTTTTGAGATTACATACAGATATACGTAAATATTTATCTTGTACAATTCTTATTATATTTATAGTTTGTTAAAAAAATTATATACAGAAAAATATTAGTATAAAATCCGAACTTATCGACATTACCGACCATTTAGAAATTTTCTAAAAATCGGTCTGTCAGCTTTTTGTAAAACATAAAACATGATTTTCAAGCCACTATTTTTTGCTGTTATTTTAAAAATATAAAATATAATAAATATAAAAAATACTGATGATGGTTATTATATATTATAGTTTACGGAATTTGAGTACCACTGCACTATTGAATATCCTTAAGATAATTTTACAAAATAAAATCTTTATTACAAGACGCATCGGTGAAGGCTCAAATTAACTTAAAGGGCGTCGATGCCGCACTGGTCGATCTCTGACTTCTCCGTTCAGCTACTTACGAGTTAATGATCTTTTTATAAATGGATTCTCCATAGATATCTAGGCTTAGTGTCAATTTTCGAAGTGGCTAAAAGTTGGTGTTGGTCACCATTTAAACAGCTGATTGGAGCTTTTCACGATTTAGTGAATCCTGGGTGAAAGGGGGTGGGTATCATTTAGTAGACCGGACACGCATGCTTCAGGAAGCCTGACAAGATTCGACAACGAAAAAGTAGAATACCCATTTCAACAATAACTTTTTATGTTTTTATCGACACAAATATTAATGGCTACGATTCCTTCAGAGTACTTGCAATTCTAATAATTTCAACTTTACGTTGGAGCAGTATGTTTTTCTTTTGTTGAATCTGCGAACTTGTAATTTCTTTTTATTCTAATTAATAAATCTTGTATGCGCATATTTGAAATTCGAATGTTTTTACGAATTATACGTATCCCAGTCAACTAAATGATATCCATCACTAAAACAGTACGAGCCAATGTAATCATAATGTTTTTCTTCTCTTGTTGGCTTTGTTGATCATTCAATGAATTAACAACTATCACCTTTATGTCTGACTTTACCCTTTTATTACTGTACCATAATTCTTGCTAATTAATTATCTATTCACGAGAAACATTTAAAAGGAGTAAAAAATTGAAAGTCGTTTCTACGGCAAGTTCTATTATTACCGAATCTCTAATATGTACTGTTTCTAAAATTCTACCTAGCTGAAAGTAGGGCGAAAGGACAACCGCACAGCATGAAAAACCATCGACAAGAATAGTAGCTGGCACAATAGTGATTTCAACGACTTATAAACGACACATTTATGCTCTCTAGTCCTGTTTGACTTTGAAGCAATATTTGCATTACGGTTAAGCAAAGTTCCACATATATAGAAACAATAATCAAGAAATATCAAAAAGGTGTTTGTTCAATATTTACTTAATATTAAAGTGTGATATTTCCCAGACTTTAAAGTATATATGCATTATTATTTTTAAACGAAAATTGCATTTTCGGTTGATTTTAAAGTGAGGTACCTTGAGAAGATATCTGTGCGACCAAGAAACGCAGTGTGAGCCACCTTTAAATTTACTCCAGAGATATTAAAACAATCTACTTACATACGACTTGAAGCAATTTGCATTGATTTTGTAACGATAATAACTTGATATATTAGCAAGATTCCTGAAATCTTGAAACTATATATTTGCATGATTTTGAAGTTCCGTTCATAAAATGTTCAAAAGGTATTCATTCGATCTACATAACTTTTTTGCAAAAAAAATTGTGCAAACATGGTCAAAAAATTAAAAAACGGCAGAGGGATGAAGGGTGTTAATCGAATTATGCGATATTTCACCCTCATGGGGTTGCGGCCCTGAATTCGAAAGGGCTGCATTTTGAATCTACTTGAACGACCTTTCATCTGAACCCTTGAACGCGCCAAAAAAATTGTGCAAAGTTTATGAAATTGCAAATGTTTATGATTTATAGTGATAAAGGGG